>JAREIS010001035.1:0-12500 GCA_030060385.1 Muscicapa striata striata
TCCGGTTCCTGGGCCGGCCTGCCGGCGGGCAGCATCTGCCTGCTACCAGCGGGGAGGGCACTGCAGCGGCCCGCGGAGCCGGGATGTATCGGTCTAGCCTACTCCGGGGCAGCCGCCTTAGACAAGGTCTACCCGGCTCTGGGGCCGGCGGGCTGGTCGACATGGTGCACCTGCTGCCATAGGGAGGTTGCTGCAGCGGCCTGCAACGCTGAGGTGAACAGGTCTACCCTTCTCCGGGTCGGCCGCCGGAGACCTGGTCTACCTTGTTCCAACGCCGGCGAGCCGGGCGGCAGGTTCCGCCTCCTGCCGGCGGGGAGGGCGCTGCAGCGGCCCGCGGCACCTGGTTGAACAGGTCTACCGTTCTCCGGGGCAGCCGCCAGAGACCAGGTGTACCCGGCTCCAGGGCTGGCCGGCCGGCAGCATTCGCCTACTGCGAGAAGTGGAGGGCGCTGCAGTGGCCCGTGGTGCCGGGGCAAACAAGTCTACTCTTCCCCCGAGCGGTCGCCAGAGACCAGGTCTACGTGGCTCCAGGGCCGGCGGTCCGGCCAGTAATATCCGGCTGCCGCCGGAACGGGAGGGCGCTGCAGCGACGCACGGCGCCGGGGTTAACAGGGCTTCCCTTCTCCAGGTCGGACGCAGGAGACTAAGTCTACCGGAGTCCGGGGCCTGCCAGTCGGCCGTCGGGGTCTGCCCGCCGCCAGCGGGGAGGTCGCTGCAGCGGCCTGCGGCGCCAGAGACAACAGGTCTACCCTTTTCCAGGACGCCCGCCGGAGACCAGGTCTACCCGGCTCTGAGGCCAGTCGGTTGGCGGGATCTGCCTGGTGTCGGCGGGGAGGGCGCTGCAGCTGCCTGCAGCACCGGGGTGAACAGCTCTACCTTTCTCGGGGCGGCCGCCGGAGACCAGGTCTACCCAGCTCTGTGGCCGGTTGGCCGGCTGGCGGGATCCACCTGCCCCCGGAAGGGGAAGACGCTGCAGCGGCCCGCGGCGCTGGGTTGAACAGGTCTACCCTTCTCCAGGGTAGCAGCTGGAGACCAGGTATATCCGTCTCCGGGGACGGCTGGAAGGCCGGGGGGATCCGCCTGCTGCCGTCGTGGAGGTTGCTGCAGCAGCCCGCGGAGCCAGTGTCAACAGGTCTACCCTTCTCCGAGGCGGGCGCCGGAGACCAGGTCAACCCAGATCCTGAGCCAGTGGGACGGTTGGAAGGGCCGCCCTGCTGCCAGTGGGGAGGGTTCTGCAGCGGCCGGCGGCGCTGGGGTGAACAGGTCCACGCGCCCCAGAATCCGGCGGTCCGGCCTAAGGAATTCCGCCTGCCGCTGGCGGAAAGGGTGCTGCAGCGGCCCGCAGCGCCAGCTGAACAGGTCTATCCTTGTCGGGGGCGGCCGCAAGAGTCCAGGTCTATCTGGCTGCGGGCCGGCCATCCGATCATCAGGAACAGCCTGCCGACAGAACAGGAGGGCGCTGCAGCGGCCCGCTGCGCCGGGGTGATCAGGTCTACCCTTTTCCGTGGTGGCTGCCGGAGACCAGGTCTACCTGGCTCAGTGTCCGGTCTGCCTGCAGGCAAGTTCCGCCTACCGTCGGCGGGGAGGTCGCAGCGGCCCTTGGCTTCGAGTTGAACAGCTCTGCCTTTCTCCGGGGCGGCCGCCAGATACCAGGTCTGCCCGGGTCCTGGTTCTGGCGGGCCGACCAGCGGTATCCGCCTTTATCCGGCAGGGAGGGCGCTGCAGCAGCCCGCGGCACTGGGGTTAATAGGTGTACCCAGCTCGGGGGCCGGCCGGGTGGCCGGCAGGATCCGCCTGCCGCCGGAACGGGAGGTCGCTGCAGCGGCCCGTGGCACCAGGATGAACAGGTCTACACTTCTCCAGGGCAGACAACGGAGGCCAGGTCTACCTGGCTCCGTGTCCAGCAAGCCGGCCGGCGGGATACGCCTGCCGCCAGGAGGGGAGGGCGCTTCAGCAGCACGCGGCACCTGGGTGAACCTGTCTACCCTACTCTGGGGCAGCCGCCGGAGACCAGGTCTGCCCTGCTCTGAGACCGGCCAGCAGGCCGGGGGATCCGCCTGCTGCCGGCGGGGAGGTTGCCGCAGCGACCCGCGACGCCGGGGTGATCAGGTCTAACCTTCTGGGGGGCGGCCGCCGGAGACCAGATCTACCCAGCTCCGGGGCCTGCTGGCCTGCCGGCAAGATCTGCCTGCCACCAAAAGGGGAGGACGCTGCAGTTTCTCGCGATGCTGGGGTTAACAGGAGGAACCTTCTCCGGGGCGGCCGCCAGAGACTAGATCTACACAGCTCCGGGGCCAGCTGGCCAGCGGGGTCTGCCTGCCGCCGGCGGGGAGGGTGCGGAAGCGACCGACGGCGCCGGGGTGAACAGGTCTACCCTTCTCCGGGGCGGCCGCCGGAGACCAGACCTATCAAGCTCTGGGGCCATCCGGCCGTCCTGTGAGGTCCGCCTGCTGCCGACGGGGAGGTCGCTGCAGCGGCCTGAGGCACTGGGGTGAATAGTACTACCCTTCTCCGGGGCGGCTACCAGAAACCAGGTCTACCCGAATCCAGGGCGGCCGCCGGAGACCAAGTCTACCTGGCTCTGGGGCCGGCCGGTCGGCCGGCGGGGTCCGCCTGCCGCCGTAAGGGTAGGGCACTGCAGCGGCCCGCGGCGCCGGGGTGAACAGGTCTACCCTTCTCTGGGGCGACCGCCAGAGACCAGGTCTACCCGGGTCCGGGTCCGGTCGGCCGGCTGACGGGATTTGCCTGCTGCCGACTGCGAGGTTCCTGCAGCGGCCTGCGGCGCTATGGTGAACAGGTTTACCCTTCTCCATGGTGGCTACCAGAGACGGGTCTACTCGGCTCTGGGGTAGGAGGCCCGGCCGGCGGGGTTTGTCTGCCGCTGGCGAGGAGTCTACTGTTCTCGGGGGCAACCGCCGCGATCCAGTTTTACCCGGCTCCGGGGCCGGCCCTTTGGCTGTCAGGATCCACCTGCCGCCTAAATGGGAGGGCGCCGCAGCAGCCTGCGGCGCCGGGTTGAACAGGTCTACCCATCTCCGGGGCGGCAGCCGGAGGCCAAGTCTACCTGGCTCTGGGGCCAGCCAGCAGGCCGTCGGGATCCGCCTGTCGCTGGACAGTTAGGGCGCGCAGTGGTTTGCGGCGCCTGGGAAAGCAGGCCGCCCCTTCTTTGGGGCAGCCGCTGGAGACCTGGTCTACACGGTTCTGAGGCCGTCCTGCCATCCAGCAGGGTCCCCCTGCTGCTGGCGGGGAAGTCTCAGCACCGGCCAGCGGGGCAGAGGTATACAGGTCTACCCTTAACCGGGGCAGCCGTCGGAGACCAGGTATACCCTGTTCCGGGGCCGGCCGGCTGGCTGGCGAGGTCCGACTTCCCCCGACGGGAAGTGCGCTGCAGCGGCCCGCAGCGCCAGGGTGAACAGGTCTACCCTTCTCTGGGGCGGCGGCGGCAGACCAGGTCTATCCAGCTCCGGGGTCGGGCTGTCCGGTCGGCGGGATCCGCCTGCCGCCGGAAGGAAAGGATGCTGCAGCGACCCACGGCGCTGGGGTGAACTGGTCTACCCTTCGCCGGGGCGGACACTGGAGAGGAGGTCTACCCAGCTCCGGGGCCGTCCGGCCGTCCGGCGGGGTCCACCTGCCGCCGTAAGGGGAGGGCGCTGCAGCGGCCAGCGGCGCCAGAGTGAACAGGTCTAACCTTCTTCAGGGCGGCCACCTGAGACCAGGTCTACCCAGTTCCGGGGCAGGCCGACAGGCGGGTGAGATCCGCCGGCTGCTGACGAGGAGGTCGCTGCAGCGGTCCACGGCGACGGTGTGATCAGGTCAACCCTTCTCCGGGGCGGCAGCCAGAGACCAGGTATATCTGGGTTCGTGGCCGGCCAGCAGGCTGACGGGATCCGCCGTCTGCCGGCGGGGAGGTCACTGCAGCGCCCCGCGGCGCCGTTGCGATCAGGTCTACCCTTCTCCATGGCAGCCGCCGGAGACCAGGTCTACCCGGCTCCGGGGCCGTCCGGACATCCGGCATGCAGACCCGTTTGGCCAACCGGCCGGCCCCGAAGCCGGGTAGACCTGGTCTCCGGCGGCCGACCCAGAGAAGGGTAGACCTGTTCACTCCAGGGCAGCAGGCCGCTGCAGCACGCTCCCCTTCCGGCGGCAGGCCGATCCCGCCGGCCGGACCCAGGGCCGGGTGGACCTGGTCTCTGGTTGCCGCCCCGGAGAAGGGTAGACCTGTTCACCCCAGTACCAAGGGCCTCTGCAGCGCCGTCCCTGCCGGCGGCAGGCAGATCTCGCCGGCTGGGCAGCTGGCCTTGGAGCCGGATTAACCTGGTCTATGGCGGCCGCCGCGGAGAAAGGTCGACCTGTTCACCCCGGCGCTGTGGGCCGCTGCAGCGCCCTCCACTTTGAGCGGCAGGTGGATCCCGCCAGCCGGCTGGCCGGACTCGGAGCCGGGTAGTCCTGGTCTCCGGCGGCCGACCCGGAGAGGGGTAGACCTGTACACCCTGGCGTCACAAGTCGCTGCAGCACCCTCCCCTTCCGGTGGCAGGCGGATCTCGCTGGCCGATCTGCCGGCTCTGGAGCCGGGTGTACCTGGTCACCGGCGGCCGCTCCGGAGAAGGCTACACCTGTTCACCCCGGCGCCGTGGGCCGCTGCAGCGCCCTCCCCTTCCAGTAACAGGTGGATCCTGCTGTCCGGCCGGCCGGCCCCAGGGCCGAGGGAACCTGGTGTCCGGTGGCCGCCCTGGAGAAGGGTAGACTTGTTCACCTCAGCGCCGCGGGCCGCTGCAGCGCCCCCCCCACCGGAGGCAGGCGGACCCCTCCAGCCGACCTGCCAGCCCCGGAGCCGGGTACACCTGGTCTCCGGTGGCCGCCCCTGAGAAGGGTAGACCTGTTCACCCTGGCGCAGCGGGCCTTTACAGCGCCCTCCCGCCGGCAGTAGGCGGACCCTGCCGAAAGACCTGCCGGCCCCAGAGCCTGGTAGACTTGGTCTCTGGCGGCCGCCCCGGAGAACGCTGGACCTGTTCACCCCAGCGACGCAGGCCGCTGCAGCGTCCCTCCTTCCGACGGCAGGCGTATCATGCCAGCCGGCTGGCTGACCCCGGAGCTGGATTAACCTGGTCCCTGGCGGCCGCCCTGGACAAGGGTAGAGCTGTTCAACCCGGCGCTACGGGCCGCTGCAGCGCCCTCCTATTCCGGCGGCAGGTGGGTCTTGCCGACCGGCCGGCCAGCCCCAGAGCCACGCAGATCTGCTCTCCGGCGGCCGCCTGGAGAAGGGTAGACCTCTTCACCCTGGCGCCGCAGGCCGCTGCAGCACCCTCCCCTTCCAGCAATAGGCGGATCCGCCGGCCAGTCGGCCGGCCCCAGAGCCCGCTAGACCTGGTCTCCCTCGGTCGCCCCGGCAACGGGTAAACCTGTCCACCTTAGTGCCGTGAGCCGCTGCAGCGCCCTCATTTTCCAAGGGCAGGCGCAACCCGCCGGCCGGCCGGCCAGCCCCGAAGCCGGGGAGACCTTGTCTCCGGCGGTCACCCCGGAGAAGGTTAGACCTGTTCCCCCCGGTGCCTCGAGCCACTGCAGCACCCTCCCCTTCCGGTGGAAGGCGGATTTGGCCATCTAGCGGGCCAGGCCCAGGGCCAGGTAGACCTGGTCTCCGGCGGCCACCCGGAGAAGGGGAGACCTGTTCACCCGTGCGGCGCTGCGGGCCACTGCAGCGCCCACCCTTTCCAGCGGCAGGCGGATCCCCCCAGCCAGCCGGTCAGCCCCGGAGCCGGGTGGACCTTGTCTCCGGAAGCCGCCCGGGAAAAGGGTAGACCTGTTCACCCTGGTGCTGAGAACTGCTGCAGTGTCTTCCCCTTCCCGGGCAGGCGGACCCCGCCGGCCGACCTGCCGGCCTCGGAGCCGGGTAGACCTGGTCACTGGCGGCCGCCCTGGAGAAGGGTAGACCTGTTCACCCCGGCGCCATGCACGGCTGCAGCGCCCTCCCCGCGGGGATCAGGCAGACCCCGCCGGCCACTCGGCCGTCCCCTGAGCGGAGTAGACCTGGTCTCAGGCAGCCGCCCCTAAGCCGGGTAGACCTGTTCACCCTGGCGCCGCGGGCCACTTCAGGGCCCTCCCCCCCTGCGGCAGACAGATCCTACCGGCCAGCCTGCCGGCCCCAGAACCTGGTAGTCCTGGTCTCTGGTGGCAGCCCCAGAGGAGGGTAGACATGTACACCCCGGCGTCACGGGCCGCTGCAGCGCCCTCCACTTTCAGTGGCAGGTGGATCCCGTCGACCGTCTGGCCGGCCCCAGGGCCTGGTAAACCTGGTCACCGGCGGCCGCCCCAGAGAAGGGTAGACCTGTTCACCCCGGAGCAGCGGGCCTCTGCTGCGCCCTCCATTTCCGTCGGCAGGCGGGTCCCGGCGGCCCGCCGACGGCCCCGGGGCCGGGTAGACCTGGTCTCCGGCGGCCGCCCCTAAGAAGCGTAGACCTGTTCACCCTGGCGCCGCGGGCCGCTGCAGCGCCCTCCCCGCCGGCGATAGGCATATCCCGCCGGCCGGCTGGCCAGCCCCAGAGCCTGATTAACCTGGTCTCCGGCTGCCGCCCCAGAGAAGGGTAATCCCTATTCACCCTGGCGCAGCGTGCCACTGCAGCAACCTACACTTCCGGGGGCAGGCGGATCCCGCCGGCCGGCCTGCCAGCTTTGAAGACGGGTAGACCTGGTCTCCGGTGGCCGCCAAGGAGAAGCGTAGACCTGTTCACCCCGGCGCCGCCTGCCGCTGAAGGGCTCCCCCTTTTTGGCGGCAGGCGGACCCTGTCAGCCGACCGGCCGGCCCCGGAGCCGCGTATACCTGATCTTAGGTGGCCGCCTTGGAGAAGGGTAGACCTCTTCACCCCGTCTCTGCGGCCCGATGCAGCGCCCTCTCCGCCGGCAACATGCGGATCCCTCAGGCTTGCCCCAAAGCCGTTACGACCTGGTCTCCGTTGTCCGCCCCGGAGAAGTGTAGACCTGCTCACCCCGTCGCTGCAGACAGCTGCAGCGCCCTCCCCTTCTGCGGCATGTGAACCCCGCCGGCCGGCTTGCCGGCCCCGGAGCCAGGTAGACCTGGTATCCGGCGGCTGCCCTGGTGAAGGGTAGACTTGTTCACCCCGGCGCTGCGGGTCTCTGCAGCGCCCTCCCCGCTGATGGCAGGCGGACCCTGCCGGCCGACCAGCCGGCCTTGGAGCCGGGTAGACTTGGCATCCTTGTGCTATCTCGAAGTGGTGGGAACCTCGCAGCCACATATCACTTCCGTGCTGTGTGGCTTTCTCGCAGCCCTGTCTCTCCCGGCAAACCAGATTTCATGACCAATAAGCATTTTCGACAACGTTTTATTTAATATTGTTGTATTTTTTTTTTTTTACTTACAAATGCCTTTTCAATATACTTGGAACAAAAATCTTTTATGGAAAATAAAATTCTTGGCAAATCCTATTTGTTTTCCCTTTGCGCCTGCACCACTCCCAGCCGAACTGACGGGCAGCCTGTGCCCTGTGCTCGGCCTGCTGACGCACTGACTCGCCCGAACGGCATCCCTGTGACCCCTCCGTCCCTCCCCCAAACCCCAGAGACACTAGCTACGCAACCCTCCCACAAAACAGAACTTCACGGGCTACAACACGGGGAGGGGAAGCATTTACCTGCGGCGAAAATTGGCACAAAGCCCCCGGTCCTCAGCACAGCTCGCCCCGCCTCATCTCACCTTATGGAGGAGGCTGTGGCGGGGTGGCCGGCATCGCTGCCAACAAGTGCAAGGCCGCTTTCGGGCCAGTTCTTCCACGGAAGGTCCACAGAAGTCTTTGGCTGTCGGCGTGGGTCTGGAGGGCCGTGGGGGCTCCGTGCCAGGGCACCCCAGGCCGGCACAAAGCTGGCAGCCCTCCGACGGCATTCCCACAGGAAGACAAACACAGCGACAGACAGAGACGCAAGCACAGACAGAGAGAGAGACACCCCCCAGCCTCTCTCATGCCCTCTCCCTGTCCCTGCTCCCCCGCCACCCCCACCCCTCCCCGCCTGTCTTTCCCTGCCAGTCATTGACCCTGGGGGGCGACCCCACCCTCCACCATCAGCATTCCTGGTGCCGCTTTCAGGCTTTCCCAGCCCCCGCCCATTGACAGTTGGGGAAGCCCGGCCTCTGCCCATTGTCGGCTGGGGGCGCCCCACCCTACACCATCAGCCTCCCTGGCGGCATTTTCAAACTTTTCACGCCCAGGGTCCCAACGGCCACTTCACCCAGCGGCAGGGGCAAGGGGGCAGGGAGAGGAGGAGGCTCATGTCGAGGCGAGCAGGCTGAGAGCCTGGTGAAGAAGCTGGGCTGGCGGCAGGCTGCCAGTGGTGGTGGGAGGATTGGCGCGGTCTGTTCCTTTTCAATGAAATTTTCTGTTCAGCTCTCTCTGAGCCTTTCGGTCTGGTGGCGTTCCTTCCCGCTCGGCCCCGGTTCCGCTCAAACCTGCATCAGAGCGGCAGCGCGGCGGGCAGCTGAGGGAGTGAGCGATGAAAAAGTGAGTCCGGAAGCCGGGCTGCTGTCTATTTGGGCACAGGGCGGGGGCGCGGGAGCACTGCCGGCTCCTCTCGGGGAGCGGTTGGAGAAGCAGGGTGCGGGCAGACGGTCGAGGGAGCCTGCTGGGGCTGGGGCTGTGGCTGGGGAAGCGCCCGGCGGAACTCGGCAGTGGCCGTTGGGGCATGGAGTCGGCAGGGACAGCGGCACAGGCTGTGAGCGAACGCGCCCGCCTTGACAGAGCGGCTTTCGAGGCGGGGGAGGAGCGGCCACGAGCAACAGCGTGCGTGCAGCTGCGTGTGCACGCAGACCTGCCGGACGTGCAGGCCGCCCACAGAACACGTGCTCACCGGGTGGGACATGGCAAGGGGGCTGCTCGTCCAATGGACGCGAGGCGGCGCCACTTGATCAGCGGTAAGGGCAGCCGAAGGTAACAGGTCTACCCCGGCGTTGGCCGCCAGAGACTAAGACCAGGTCTACCCGGTTCCGGGGCCGGCTGGCTGGCGGGATCCGCCTGCAGCTTGCGGGGAGGTTGCTGCAGCGGCCAGCAGCGCCCGGGTGAACAGGTCTACCCTTCTCCAGGGCGGCTGCCGGAGACCAGGTCTGCCCGGCTCCAGGGCCGGCGGGACAGCCGGCGGGGTCGGCCTGCCGCTGGCGGGGAGGGCGCTGCAGCAGCTTGCGGTGCCGGGGTGAACAGGTCTGACCTTCTCGGGGGCGGCCGCCGGAGACCAGGTCTACCCGGCTCCGGGGCCGGCCAGCCTGCCGGCAGGGTCCGCCTGCAGCCGACAGGGAGGGCGCTGCAGCGGCCCGTGGTGCCGGGGTGAGCAGGTCTACCCTTCTCCAAGGAGGCCGCTGGAGACCAGGTCTACCTGGTTCCGGGGCTGGCCGGCTGGCTGGCGGGATCCGCCTGCCACCGGTGGGAAGGGCACTGCAGCTGCCCTCGGCGCTGGGGTGGACAGGTCTACCCAACCACAGGCCGCCAGAGACTAAGACCGGCTGAGGGCAACAGGTCTACCCGGCTATCGGCCGGCAAGGATGGCGGTGAGCGGGGGGCAACAGGTCTACCCCGCTTCCGCTCGCCATGCGGCCAAGTCCGGTCGAGAAGGTCCACTCTTCCAGGCACCTGCCTGTACGGGAAAGCACACTGGGCGGGACACTGCGCGTGCTCCTCTCGCTCTCCCAAGGGCCGACTGCCACGCTTGGGGCCACCCCGCCCGGCACCCGGCGCCGCCTGGGGCAGAGAGGCACCAGGTTCACCTTCTCGCCCGGAGACGGCAGCGAACGGGATCCCCCGTACACCGCGCACGCGAGCTGTGAAGGGAAATCCGCCGCCGCCGCCCATGGCTGCACAGTCAAGCCCCCGCCCCGCGTATCGGGCCTGGGACCCGCGCGGACGGAAGTCGAGGCTGCGCTGCCTGGCGGGGCCTCTCTCTCTCTCTGGGAAGCGTGCGCGCTTTCGACCCCCAGTGCGCCGCTGGCGGCACGCGACCCTTGCTCCGTGCCCAGCCCACGGATTCCGCGTATCGGGCCTGGGACCTGCGCGGAGGAGGGCGCGAAGGCGGACAGCGCGTGCGAGGGAGACCCACGCGCCCTCGCAACCGGGGTCCCCTGTCGGCCCCGGCCCGCCGAGAGAGGCCTCGGAGGAGGAGGATGGAAGGAAGGAAAGAAGGAGGAGGAAGCCCCCACCGCAACCGCGCGCCGGAGCGCCAGGCTGGCTGGCCGTTCGGTGCGGTCTGCTTCGAGCGACAAAATCTTGTGTCAAGGGCTGATTCTCAAGAGATCGCAGCGAGTGAGCTGCTCTGCTACGTACGAAACCCTGACCCAGAATCAGGTCGTCTACGAATGATTTAGCGCCGGGTGCCCCACGATCATGCGGTATGCGACGGGGGAGAGGCGGCGCCGCATCTGTCCGCCCTTCCGGTCCCGACCACGAGCGGCGCTCCGCACTGGGCCCGCCCGAGGACGGGCAGGCGGCCGGCTATCGCGAGCCTACCAGGGTGCCGGCGGCGCTGCGGTATCGCTACGTCTAGGCAGGATTCTGACTTAGAGGCATTCAGTCATAAGCCCGCAGGTGGTAGCCTCGCGCCAGTGGCTCCTCAGCCAAGCGCACGCACCAGGGGTCTGAACCTGCAGTTCCTCTCGTACTGAACAGGATTACTATTGCAACAACACATCATCAGTAGGGTAAAACGAACCTGTCTCACGATGGTCTAAACCCAGCTCACATTCCCTATTAGTGGGTGAACAATCCAACGCTTGGTGAATTCTGCTTCACAATGATAGGAAGAGCCGACATCGAAGGATCAAAAAGCGACGTCGCTATGAATGCTTGGCTGCCACAAGCCAGTTATCCCTGTGGTAACTTTTCTGACACCTCCTGCTTAAAACCCAAAAAGCCAGAAGGATCGTGAGGCCCCACTTTCACGGTCTGTATTTGTACTGGAAATCAAGATCAAGCGAGCTTTTCCCTTCTGCTCCACGGGAGGTTTCCGTCCTCCCTGAGCTCGCCTTAGGACACCTGCGTTACGCTTTGAGAGGTGTACCGCCCCAGTCAAACTCCCCACCTGGCGCTGCCCCCGGAGCGGGTCGCGGCCAGCGCGCGCCGGCTGCTTGGTGCCAGAAGGGAGAGCACCCTCGGGGCTCGCCTCCCCGCCTCACCGGGTAAGTGAAAAAACGATCAGAGTAGTGGTATTTCACCGACGGCCGGGACGCCCCGCACCGCCGAGCGCGCTCCCGGCCTCCCACTTGTTCTACACCTCTCATGTCTCTTCACAGCACCAGACTAGAGTCAAGCTCAACAGGGTCTTCTTTCCCGCGCATTCCGCCAAGCCTGTTCCCTTGGCTGTGGTTTCGCTGGATAGTAGGTAGGGACAGTGGGAATCTCGTTCATTCATTCATGCGCGTCACTAATTAGATGACGAGGCATTTGGCTACTTTATAAACATATAAAGATTATATGTCCTTTTCCGAGTTAAGTAAAGGTGGCCCGTCCACCTGGTCCAGATTAGAATTTGGACCCAAAAGCTGGGTGATGGTAATTGACACGTTAGAAGGATGAACCCCTCCCACCCAAAACCAATTCCACTGTCCAGGTCACTGACAGCCGGGAAGGGGCCGACAAATTTATTGAGAAGATACAACAGACTGTGCTTTGCTCATAAATATATGTACAATATCAACAGAGGTGAGGAGCACTCTGGATGCTAGGGCCCAGGCAGTCTTCCCTAGCATCGTTTTAGAGAGACCTAGGGCCATTAACAGCTCAGAGTTCTTCTCATACCATTTCCCCCGCGCCCCAAGGGGAAAGCCCATGAACTCAATTTCTGCTGCATTTGTTAAATCTCTATTTTGATGTACTAGGCACTGATATTTCTTAGCCTTCTCCGCAGCAGCCTCTTTCAAAGAGGATTTATTATGTTCGTATCTCACAGTCACGTCAACCACCAGTGCCTTGTTTCCCTTGACAAAAATCAAATCCGGTTTAAACAATTCCTTATTCTCATGCCATATGTGTGATTCCTGAAACACTGACCAACCTTCCCTCTTAGCTTCATTGCTAAGAGTCTCACAGATGGAATTATGCCGCTTAATCCTGGCCTCCTTAGTGATTGGGCAGCTCCCGATTATGTGAGCTATTGTTTCATAATCGGCAACACAGTGCCTGCAAGATCTTGCGCAGTCATCCTTCCTACCCCTGGCCAGGAATTTTCTTGTGGGGTAGACATTTGCTCTTAGTTGTAATGCTGTAATCAATTTCCTGTGAGGAATGCCTCTATATCGGATTAGCTATTCATTACTGATGGTATCATTCTCAAAATTCTCAATACCATGGCCCTGGGCAAACAGGTGTTTCCATCTATTAAATTCTACTTTCCGCCAATCACAAGGTCTCGGGTAGCGGACTTCAGGAACGGGAGCCTCCCATTCTGACAAACCTTCACCTCCACTTCCAACATTACCTTCCACTGGAATAGGTTCCCAAATTGTTGGGATGGACTCC
>JAREIS010001035.1:17500-33077 GCA_030060385.1 Muscicapa striata striata
AGGCTGTTCGCCCCCAGGGGTGCAGGTCCCCCCGGGCAGGGGGTTTGCCACCGGGCCTCCACCCCAGGCCCCGGATTTCCGCTCAACGGCCGCCCCCGGGGAAAAGGGGGGCCTTTCACCCCCCGGGGCCCCCAGATTCCCCCTTTCCCCCTCCGGGCCCGTGGCCCCCCGGCCCCTCCTGGTTTGGGCCCGAAAAGGGGGCCGCCCAGAGAAGGGTAGACCTGTTCACCCCGAGCAGCGTGGCCTCTGCTGCGCCTCCATTTCCGCTGAGTGGCCCGGCGGCCCGCCGACGGCCCCGGGCCGGTAGACCTTGGTCTCGGCGGCCGCCTTAAGAAGCGGTAGACCCAGCTCACTTACGCCGGCTGGCGCGCAGCGCCCCCGCCGGCGATAGACATCCCGGCGATGGCTGGCCGGCCCCAGAGCCTGATTAACCTGGTCTCCGGCCGCCGCCCCAGAAGGGTAATCCCTATTCACCCTGGCGCAGCGTGCCACTGCAGCAACTTACACTTCCGGGGGCAGGCGGATCCCCGCGCCGGCCTGCCAGCTTTGGAAGATGGTAAAGACCTGGTCTCCTCCGTGGCCGCCAAGGAGAAGCGAGACCTGTTCACCTCGGCGCCGCCTGCCGCTGAAGGGCTCCTCTCTTTGGCGGCAGGGCGACCCTGTCAGCCACCGCCGCCCCGAGCCGTATACCTGATCTAGGTGGCCGCCTTGAGTAAAGGGTAGACCACCTCGTCTCCTGCGGCCCGATGCAGCGCCTCCCGCCGGCAACATGCGGATCCTCAGGCTTGCCCTGCCGCACACCTGGTCTCCGTTGTCCGCCCCGGCAGAAGTGTAGACCTGCTTCACCCTGGCTGCTGCAGACAGCTGCAGCGCCTCCTTCTGCATGTGAACCCTGGCCAAGCCGGGCTTGCTGCCCCGGGAGCCAGGTAGACCTGGCATCCGGCGGCTGCCTCTGGTGAAGGGTAGACTTGTTCACCCCCAAGGCGGTCCCTGCAGCGCTCCCACTGGATGAGGCGGACCCTGCCGGCCGACCAGCCGGCCTTGAGCCGGGTGGTGGTGCAGACTTGGCATCCTTGTGCTATCTCGAAGTGGTGGAACCTCGCAGCCACATATCACTCGCGGTTGCGTGGCTTCCAGCTCCTGGTCTTCCGCAAACGATTTCATGACCACAAGCATTTTCACAACGCTTTTATTTAATATTGTTGTATTTTTTTTTTTTTTTACTTACAAAATGCCTTTTCAATATACTTGGAACAAAAATCTGTTATGGAAAATAAAATTCTTGGCAAATCCTATTTTTGTTTTCCCCTTGCGCCTGCACCACTCCAGCCGAACTGACGGGTATGTCAGCCCTGTGCCTCGGCCTGCTGACGACTGACTCGGCCTTCGAACGGCATCCTGTGACCCTCCGTCCTCCCAAACCCGAGACACTAGCTACGCAACCTCCCACAAAACAGAACTTCACGGGCTACAACACGTGGGAGGGGAAGCATTTACCTGCGCGAAAATTGGCACAAAGCCCCCGGTCCTCAGCACAGCTCGCCCGCCTCATCTCACCTTATGGAGGAGGCTGTGGCGGGTAGCCGCATCGCACAACAAGGCAAGGCCGCAGCCAGTTCTTCCACTGGTGTCCACAGGAAGTCTTTGGCTGTCGGCGTGGTCTGAGGGCCGTGGGGGCCCGTGCCAGGGCACCCCAGGCTGGCACAAAGCTGGCAGCTCCTCCCACGGTTCCCACAGGAAGACAAACACAGCGACAGACAGAGACGCAAGCACAGACAGAGAGAGAGATACCCCCAGCCTTCATGCCCTCTCCTCAGTCCCTTGCTCCCGCCACCCCACCCTCCTCCCCCGCCTGTCTTTCCCTGCCAGTCATTGACCCTGGGCATCCCCACCCTCCACCATCAGCATTCCTGAGGCGCTCTAGGCTTCTCTCGCAGCCCCGCCCATTGACAGTTGGGAAGCCCGCCTCTGCCCATTGTCGGGTTGGGGCGCCCACCCTACACCACCAGCCTCCCTGGCCAGTATTTTCAAACTTTTCACGCCCAGGTCCCAATCACACTTCTGCACCAGCTGGTGGGGCAAGGGGGCAGGGAGAGGAGGAGGCCTGGGTGTCGAGGCTGGCAGGCTGAGAGCCTGCAAAGAGGGCTGGGCTGGCGGCAGGCTGCCAGCAGGTGGAGGATTGGCGCGGTCTGTTCCTAATGAAATTTTCTGTTCAGCCTCTCTGAGCCGGGTCTGGTGGCCTCCCGGGCCAAGCCTCGGTTCCGGGCCTAAACCTGCATCAGAGCGGCAGCGCGGCGGCAGCTGAGGGAGTGAGCGATGAAAAGAGTCCGAAGCCGGGCTGATGTCTGTTTGGGACAGGGATGGGGCGCGGGAGCACTGCCGGCCTCGGGAGCGGTTGGAGAAGCAGGGTGCGGGGCACGGTCGAGGAGCTTGCTGGGGCTGGGGCCGGCTGGGGAAGCGCCCGGCGGAACACAGCAGTGGGCTGCTGGGGCATGGAGTCGGGCAGGGACAGTGGCACAGGCTGTGAGCTAACGCCCGCTTTGACAGAGCTGCCGAGGCGAAGAGCGCCACGAGCAACAGCTGGCGCAGTAGCTGCACGAGACCTGCTGGACGTGGCAGGCACGTACCACAGAACACGCGGTCAAATGGTGGGACATGGCAGCGGGGCTGTCATTCAATGGACGCCAGGCGCCACTTGATCAGCGGTGTAAGGCAGCCGAAGGTAACAGGTCTACCCCGGCGTTGGTCAGCCAGAGACCAAGACCAGGCCCGCCCCGGTTCCGGGCCGCTGGCTGGCGGATCCACGGGCAGCCAGGAGGTTGCTGCAGCGGCCAGCAGCGCCCGGGTGAACAGGTCTACCTTCTCCCAGGGGCGCTGCCGGAGACCAGGTCTGCCCGCCCAGGCCGGCGGGACAGCCGCGGGTCGCCTGCCGCCGGGCGGGGAGGGCGTTGCAGCAGCTTGCGGTGCCGGGTGAACAGGTTCGACCTTCGAAGGCCGGAGACCAGGTCTACCCGGCCTCGGGCGGCTGGCCGGCCGGTGGAGGGTCCGCCTGCAGCCGACAGGGAGGGCGCTGCAGCGGCCTGCAGCCGGGTGAAAGCAGGTCTACCTCTTCTCTCCAAGGAGGCCGCTGGAGACCAGGTCTACCTGTTCTCAAGGCCGGGCTGGCTGGCGATCCGCCTGCCACCGTGGGAAGGGCACTGCAGCTGCCTCGGCGCTGGGGTGGAGCAGGCTCCAATGCAAAACCAGGCCGCCAGAGACTAAGACCGGCTGGAAGGCAACAGGTCTACCCGGCTATCGCCGGTAAGGATGGCGGAGCGGGGGCAACAGGTCTACCCCCGCCTGGCCGCCATGCCAAGTCCGGCCTCGAGAAGGTCCACTTTTCCAGGCACCTGCCTCGTACGGGTGCCACACTGGGCGTGGACATCAGCGCTGGCGCTCCTCTCGCCTCCCAAGGGCCGACTGCCACGCTTGGGGCCACCTCACGCACCATGCGCTTCGGGGCAGAGAGGCACCAGGTTCACCTTCTACTCGGGAGACGGCAGCGAACGGGATCCTGCACACCATGACGCAGCTGTGAAGGGAAACTCGCCGCCACGCCGCTGGTTGCACAGCCAGCCTCGCCGGTGACGCCTGGGACCTGCCATGATTGAAGCCGAGGCTGCTGACGGCGCCTCTCTCTCTCTGGGAAGCGTGGCGCGCGACCCCCAGTGCGCCACATGCACGCGGCCCTTGCTCCTGGGCTCCAGCCTAATGGATTCCAAGCATCGGGCTCTGGGGGACCTGCGCCGAGGAGGGCTAAGGCGGACAGCGCAGGCGTAGGGAGACTCCACGCCGCATCCGTGGGGTCTCCTTGTCGGCCTGCCCGGGCGAGAGGCCTCGGAGGAGAGGATGGAAGGAAGGAAAGAAGGAGAGGAAGCCCACCGCAACTCGCGGCGCCGAGCGCCAGGCTGGCTGGCCGCTCGGGTGCGGTCTGGGCTTGAGCTGACACCTGTGTCAAGGGCTGATTTCAAGATCGCAGCGAGTGAGCTGCTCTGCTACGCATTTCAAACTCCTGACTCCAGAATCAGGTCGTCAATGGCACTGCATTTAGCGCCGGGTGCCCCACGATCATGCGGTGGCGCGAGGGGAGAGGCGGCGCGCACCCGGGTCCGCCCTTCCGGTCCCGACCACGAGCGGCGCCCGCACTGGGCCCGCCCAGGACGGGCAGGCGTCGGCTATCACAGCCTACCAGGGTGCCAGCGGCTGCGGTATCACACGCCTAGGCGGGATTTCCTGACTTCTAGAGGCATTCAGTCATAAGCCCGCAGGTGGTAGCCTCGCGTCAGTGGCTCAGCCAAGCGCACGCACCAGGTCTGAACCTGTAGTTCCTCCAGACTGAACAGGATTACTATTGCAACAACACATCATCAGTAGGGTAAAACGTAACCTGTCTCACCATGGTTCAAACCTAGCCTACATTCCCTATTAGTGGGTGGAACAATCCAACGCTGGTGAATTCCTGCTTCACAATGATAGGAAGATTTACATCGAAGGACTGGGTAAAGCGACGTCACATAGAATGCTTGGCTGCCACAAGCCAGTTATCCCTGTGTAACTTTTCTGACACCTCCTGCTTAAAACCCAAAAAGCCAGAAGGATCGTGAGGCCCCACTTTCACGGGGTCTGTATTTGTACTGAAATCAAGATCAAGCGAAGCTTTTCCTTCTGTCTATCTGTGGAGTGTTTCCTGTCCCTCCCTGAGCTTCCGCCTTGCACACTGCGTTACGCCTTTGAGAGGTACCGCCCAGTCAAACTCCCCACCTGGCGCTGCCTCGGGAGCTGGTTCATGCCAGCTGCGGCGCCGGCTGCTTGGTGCCAGAAGGAGAGCACCTGGGTCGCCTCCCGCCTCACCGGGTAAGTGAAAAACGATCAGAGTAGTGGTATTTCACCGACGGCCGACGCCCGCACTGCCGAGCGCGTCCCGCCTCCCACACTTGTTCTACACTCATGTCCCCTCACAGCACCAGACCAGAGCCCAAATCAACAGGGTCTTCTTTTTTCCCCGCATTCCGCCAAGCCTGTCCCTTGGCTGTGGTTTCGCTGATAGTAGGTAGGGGCAGGGAATCTGCCTATTCATTCATGGTCACTAATTAGGGTGACGAGGGCATTTATTACTTTATAAACATAAAGATTATATGTCCTTTTTCCCAGTTAAGTAAAGGTGGTCCTCCACCTGGTCCAGATTAGGGAAATTTTGGGCCCAAAAAAGCTGGGTGATGGTAATTGACACGTTAGAAGGATGAACCCCTCCCACCCAAACCAATTTCCCCTGTCCAGGCACTGACAGTGGGAAGGGCCGACAAATTTATTGAGAAGATACAACAGACTGTGCTTTTTCATAAATATATGTACAATATCAACAGAGGTGAGAGGACCTGGATCTAGGCCCAGGCAGTCTTCCCCAGCATCGCTTTAGAGAGACCTAGCCATTAACAGCTCAGAGTTCTTCCATACCATTTCCCCGCCCTTCTAAGAAAATCCAGGAACTCATTCTGCTGCATTTGTTAAACTTCTATTTGATGTACTAGGCACTGATATTTCTAGCCTTCTCCGTAAGCCTCTTCAAAGAGGATTTATTATGTTCGTATCTCACAGTCACGCCAACCACCAGTGCCTTTTTTTCCTTGACAAAATCAAACCAAAAACAATTCCTTTATTCTCATGCCATATGTGTGGGTTCCTGAAACACTGACTAACCTTCCTCTTAGCTTCATTGCTAAGAGTCTCACAGATGGAATTATGCCGCTAATCCTGGCCTCCTAAAGGGCGGGGAGCCCTCGATTGGTGAGCTATTGTTTCATAATCGGCAACACAGTGCCTGCAAGATCTTGCGTAGTCATCCTTCCTACCCTGGCCAGGAATTTTTCTTGTGGGTAGACATTTGCTCTTAGTTGTAATGCTGATAATTTTCCCTTGAGGAATGCCTCTATATCGGATTAGTATTCTTTATTACGGGTATCATTCTAAAATTCTCAATACCATGGCCCTGGGCAAAAAGGTGTTTCCATCTATTAAATTCTACTTTCCGCAATCACAAGGTCTCTGGAAACGGGCTTCAGGAACGGAGCCTCCTATTTTACAAACCTTCACCCACTTCCAACATTTTCCTTCCACTGGGAAAAGGGTTTCCCAAATCTGTTGGGATGGACTCCTTCACCACCAGCTCGATCCATAACCTTTTAAAATTCCAGATGTTCTCCCGCAGAAATGATATCAGAGTCTCATCCGAAGACTGGAGCTAACCTATAGTCTTTGCTGGGGGAATGAGGAACAAGCGCCGGGTAACTTGATAATACCTAGACCACCATCCTTACATCTCGAATACAAGATCGCACGCACGTACTCGGGAGAGAGAGGTGGTGCCACCCCCACTCCCCCATTCCCAATAACTGCCGGGCGGGTTTGTGCTCACTTTTAAACTCTGTAATGGGGACTTAATATACCAGTCTTGGAATGGTATAAGTCCTCAGTATATCGACTTTCTGGAGAGGTTTATGGTGCATCCCCAACCGATGGAGCCATTCCTCTAACTTCTTTGACAGACCTGAATCAACAAAGTTAGTCCAGGATCAACACGATACCAAGATATTTCTCCGAACTCCCTGGGTCAATCGTGCTGAGGGGGAACCTTTGATAGTCCAAGCTGGACAATCGCACAGAATACGAGTCTTTTTAGTTGGCTTGATATAAAGCCATGACATTTCTCCCCTTGTCTGGAGACCTGTAAGATCACAAAAAGTCTCCAAAATCTTGTTGTTACCGCACATTCCATCCCAGGAGTCACTTAACAATACCAAATCGTCTGCAAAGGCCATAGCTGTAATTCTTAAACTTCCCGATGGAACCCATAACCATCTGTCTCCATTTACCACAGAAGGGGACCAAGTGCAAGATTATAATATAGGTGACATCGGGTCCCTGTTTGACCCTGTCAAGATTTTAATGGGGTCCTCTCTGTTCCCAAACCAATATACCTACTGATGTTCCTGTAACCTGCAACCAGTTGAATCATGTGGGGGTCAACCCCTTTGCCTCAGACCCGTAATAATATGTTCATGACTGACAGTATCAAAGGCCTTTGCAATGCCCACAAACACGACTCCCGAGTTCACGATGCTCCCTTTTAGCATGTCTAACCACGAGCAGCAATAGCTTGAGGTTTTCAGAACATCCCGACGCCCGAAAACCCCTTTGCCTGGGGTTAATGGGACAAGCCCGCACCAGTCCCGCAGGTGGCGAGGTGGCTGATGCTGGCCGTCCCCCGCCTCTGGCAGGGACGACCCACAGCGGATCGGGCAGGGGGAACGCAGCCTTGGCGGAGGTGAGCAACGCCACGCTCGGAAGCCTGGTCGCAGGCGCGGTGGTGAGGCGATGGCGCAGCCGCGCCGAGCGCCTTCCCGGGAGCTGCCACGCGCCCGAGACTCTCTCTGGGACCAGCCACGCGCGGCGGCCCAGCAATGGCCGCCACGCCGCCGAGGGCGTGGCCCTCGGCACCGCGCGGCCGAGGCCAGCAGCGAGGGGGCCGAGCGTGCGAACGAGTGGCTTACAAGACGCCGCCGCAGACGCAAGGCCGCTGGGACGGCCCGGGCAACGCTGCAGACGCCAGCCCAGCGAAATGATCTTCCGCAGGTTCACCTGCGAAACCTTGTTACTTACTCTTTACTTCCTCTAGATAGTCAAGTTTGACCGTTTTCTCGACGCCCGCAGGGCCGCGGGCTCCCACCAGGGCCGCATCCAAGGACCTCACTAAACCATCCAATCGGGTAGTAGTGACGTGGCGGTGTACAAAGGGCAGGGACTTAATCAACGCGAAGCTTATGACCCGCGACTTACTGGGAATTCCTCGATCACGAGTGAAGAATTGCACCCCGATCCCCATCACGAATGGGTTCAACGGTTACCCGCCCTGCCGGCGTGGAGGGTAGGCATGTTGAGCCAGTCAGTGTAGCTGCGGTGCGCCTCCGACATCTAAGGGCATCACAGACCAGTTATTGCTCAATCTCGGGTGGCTGAACGCCACTTGTCCTCTAAGAAGCTGGGACGCCGACCGCCTCGGGGTCACGAATCCAGTTAGCATGCCAGAGTCTCGCCACATTTCGGAATTAACCAGACAAATCGCTCCACCAACTAAGAACGGCCATGCACCACCACCCACGGAATCGAGAAAGAGCTCAATCTGTCAATCCTGTCCGTGTCCGGCCGGGTGAGGTTTCCGTTGAGTCAAATTAAGCCGCAGGCTCCACTCCCTGGTGGTGGCCTTCGTCAATTCCTTTCAGCTTGCAACCATATCCCGAACCCAAAGACTTGGGTTTCCCAGAGCTGCCCGCCGGTCCGCGGGAATAACGCTGCCGGATCGCCAGCGTCGGCATCGCTTATGGTCGAACTACGACGGTATCTTCGCCTTTCAACCTCCACTTTCGTTTTTGATTAATGAAAACATTCTGGCAAATGCTTTCGCCCAGGCAGCCTTTGCGCCGGGTCCAAGAATTTCACTCTAACGGCACAATACGAATGCACCCGGCCGTCCCTCTTAATCATGGCCCCATTTCCGAAAACCAACAAAATAGAACCGAGTCCTATTCATTATTCCTAGCTGCAGTACCCGGCGGCCGGCCTGCTTTGAACACTCTAATTTTCTCAGCAACGCTCTGGCCCCGTGGGACACTCAGCTAAGAGCATCGAGGGGGCGCCGAGAGGCAGGAGCTGGGACAGGTGGTGGCTCGCCTTGCGGCGGTGGACCGCCAGCTCGATCCCAAGATCCAATTCACGGCTTTTAACTGCAGCAACTTTAAGATACGCTATTGAGCTGGAAACACGCTGCTGGCACCAGACTTGCCTCCAATGGATCTCCTCGTTCAAGGATTTAAAGTGCTATTCCATTACAGGGCCTCGAAAGAGTCCTGTATTGTTATTTTTCGTCACTACCTCCCCTGGGTCGGGAGGGTAATTTGCGGCCTGCTGCCTTCCTTGATGGGTAAGCCATTTCTCAGGCTCCCTCTCCAGAATCGAACCCTGATTCCCCGTCACCGCGGGTCACCATGGTAGGCACAGACAGTACCATATCAAAGTTGATAGGCAGACATTCGATCGGGTCGCCGTATGTGGGGGCGTGTAATCGCCTGAGGTTATCTAGAGTCACCAGGTTGCTGGCGGGCCCGGTTGGTTTTGGTCTGATAAATGCACGCCCCCCCGGAGGTCGGGCGCATTGTCGGCATACAGCTCTAGAATTACCACAGTTATCCAAGGATGAGAGGAGCGACCAAAGGAACCATAACTGATTTAATGAGCCATTCGCAGTTTCACTGTACCGCCCGTGTACTTAGACATGCATGGCTTAAGCTGAGACAAGCATATGCTACTGGCAGGATCAACCAGGTAGCCGCCACCCACGGCGGCGCCACGGCGCGCGCGAGCGCTGACGCCCCGGCCCGCCTAAACGCCCTGCCAACCCTGACTGCCCTGCTCTTTCACCGGGCCCGGACCCGGGGCGGCATCACGGACGCGACGGTGGCGGCATGGCAGCGACAGGCACGTGGCGGCGGGCGGCCGGCGACACACGAGCCCGGCGGCACCTGGGTGGGGAACGCCACGCGACGTGAGCTACCCTACCCGGCGGCTGGGAGGCGGGACGCCCTCGGCGGGCCACCTCGCGGCCAGGCCCTTCCCGTGACGCCACAGGCCAGGAGCCGGGACCGCTGCGCAGCTTTTGCTGACAACCGCTGACAATGCGAGCCGCTTTTCCCGGCCTTCTTCCGCCTCTCTCTCTCTCTCAGGGCCCCCGCGCCTTCGAGACTCGGCCTCACGTTCAAAGAGCCGGGCATGTGCGCTGGCGCATGGGACTGGGCTCGGGCTGGGACTGACCTGCCCCGAGGCCGGCCCGAAAAAAGCACCGACGGGCTAGGGAGGAGATAGCACCGACAAGGTGGGCGCAGCCTGTGACATTGAGGTCCTTGGCCAGGCGGCCGCTTCTGCAGCAGGCGGCGGCGCGAGAAAGGAGGGCCGGTGCGGTGCAGGCGATGGCTCTTTTCCCCGCCGTCAGTGCCATCATCGGTTCTCACCAGCCAACTTTCCTCTCTTTCGCTCCCCACGGGGTCTGTCTTTTTTTCGGCCCGAGCTCGAGCCGCACCGCGCCAAGCGCTGCTCAAGGCCAGCACCTACAGGCGCTACTGCCGGGCCAGCACCAGCACTCGCAGGGTTTTGAAGGACACCTGAGGATTCGCGAGGCCACGGGCCGTCACACAGCCCGGGACGGTAAAGACGTTCCTCCCCAGCGGCGGGAGGGAGCGACACTCCCGCCTGCGACGGAAGCGAATTGGAAAGGAGACCTCCCGGCTGAAGAGTGCCAGACACTGCTGAGACATTCCCCCATGACAGAGAGAGCCCCAGAAGAGCCGGCCAGCCAGGCCCTTTCCGACGCGACCCGAAAAGTTTTTCCCATCGATGGGTACCTGGGGACAAAAAAAAAAAAAGGACCGAAAATAAAGCACACGATTGTCATGAAGACTCCATGCTAGCCACGGGGTCGCGGCCAGGGGTGGGCGAGGCTCGCGCCTCACCCCTATAACCCCCGCTCCTCCACTGACATGTCTCCCTTGCCAGCTTCTTCTCCTTTCGGCCCGTCATGGCCAGCGACCCTTCATCAGCGCGCTTTCTCGTGCATGTCAGGCCGCATGAGAAAAGTGAAAGCAGGGGGGGCAGCCCCTACGATCTGCCCCTGGCACATCAGCATGCATGAAAAACGGAGCCGCTTGCAACCCAGCCCGCTGGCAGCCACGACAGCCGGGCACACCAGACACCACAGGCCGCCCGGGCACGGTGGCTCACCGCACCCGGCCGGAACCGAGAAAGGGCGGAGGTGCCGCACTCGCTTCACGACATTCCTGGGGGCTTCTCTGTCGGGTTTTCGGTCCGCTAGTAGGAAAAGAATTACTTGTCACAAAGGAGCACAAAGAACCTCCCAGGGCACAACCCACTGCCCAAAGGATCCAAGAGGAACTCTGAAAAATGCAGCATACAAGGACACCCCATAGTCCAGCCTGAACACTGAGGAGGAGGAAGGACAGACAAAACCTAAAGGAAACATGACCTTTAGTCACTGATGCTTCTGACTAAAACCAGCAAGGCTTGATCCATCTGGGACCTTTGTTCTAGTTCTGAAAACAAGCACGGTTTTCTAACATGCAGAGTGCAGAAACTGCAGAGGAGGTGGGATTGGGAAGGAGAGGAGCAGCAGGAGGAGGAGGAGGAGGGAGATGGGAAAAGGAGGATCAGAGCAGGCAAAGAAGGAGTGAAACAGGGAGGTTCCAGTGCTCTGTGGCAGCAGCACCCCGGCCACGGGACCATCGCCCCAGCGCACCCTGCAGGGAGCGGGAGGAAGCCCATCCCAAATCTATCGGGGTCCTTGAGAGGGTTTTTTTATTGGGGTGTGTTTGGAGCTCGCAGAATTACAGAATTGAGCCCCAAATATGGTCTGGAGTCCCTGGAGGTTTTTTTCTGTGTGTATGTTTGATCTTGCAGACCCCAAAGCTGAGCCCTCGGGGGATCTTTTGGGTCCGTGTGGCCATTGCCCAGTATCGCAGGGGAGACATTGGTGCTGGGGACCCTGGGAGAGCAGAGGAGAGGAAGCCCTGGGACCTCCAGAGCAGGGAGAGCAGAGAGGGGTGATCCCGGAGCTGGGGAGCCCTGGCAGCCGGGAAAGGGGAGTCTGGAGGGGGTCCTGGGATCCCAGGGATCCCAAAGTGAGGCATCAGTGAAGAAGGACCCATGGACCCCAGAAGCCCCTGGATGGTCCCTAAGCAAGACCCTGAGAAGGGGGAACCCTGGAGCCATTGGAGCCCATCATCCCAGGAGGGAAACCCTGAACCCCAAAGTGGAGAGATCAGAGATGGGGAACAGCTTGGAGGGGATTTTTGGGCTGAATCTTAGATATTTTGGAGAATTCCATGGACTCAAGACACCTCTACATTCTAGAGATGGATTTGGGCAGGAGAAGCCCCAACCCAAGGAGTCTCCACTTGTTTTTCCTCCAACCAGGATTTGTCATTTGCAATCCACGGCTGGATGGAGGAGGAGAAAAACGCCACAAGTGCTTGGAATGTGAGAGAGGAGGAGGAGCCCAAGCTTCCAAAGTGCTTGAAGGTGAGAAGAGCTTCTGCCACAGCTCCCACCTGAGGGAACACCAGAACATCCACGCTGGGGAATGGCTTCTATGACGTGAGAAATGGGAAGAGTTTCAGTTGGAGCCCCAGCCCGACCAAGAACCACGAGATCCACACCAGGGAACCGCCTGGAATGTGGGAAGACCTTCAGGTGGAATTCTGAGCTCAGCACATCCACACCAGGGAGAGGCCCGATCGAGGGATGGAGACACAAAGGACCCGGAGCTCACTTGACCCGACACCAGCGGAGGCTCCACTAAGGGAAGCCCTGTGAGTGCCCGAGGGAAGAGCTTTGTTTGCCCAGCCCATCCCCATGGAGTGATCGGTGTTGGATGATCCCCAGTGACTCCATTGGGTGAACCCTGCTGATCCGTGATCCTGGTGGATGCACAGGAGGGAAGGCTTCTGAGAGATTCTCTGCCTTCTCCTTTGTCCTGCTGTGATTTGGTTATAATAAATTGCCTCCCTGTGCCCAGGCTGGGTCTGTTGTTCCTTGGTGCTCGGCGGATCTCTCCTGCTCCTTCTCTCCACTCCCGGGCCTCTCCTCAGCCAATCAGCTGGGCCTGGGCAGGAGCCGCTGCCGGAGCAGCGCTGGCTCGTCACGAGTTCCTGTGGGTAGGACCGAGGTGGCTGCCCGTCCCGGATGCTGCGCTGGGGCCGCCTCCGAGCTCGCCGCCGCCTCCCTGGGCTCCGCCGCCGCTTGCTGCTGCCCGGCCCACACAGATGCTCCAAAATGGCACCTTTGGCCCCGGGGCCGAGCTTGTACCCGCGTGTCCAACAGCCGGGAACGCGGTGACGGCAGAATCAGCCAATCGCAGCGAGGGGCGGGCTCTGCACACAGCACGGCCTCCTCCCTTTCCCGAGCTCCGCCATTTTTGGAAACCTCTCCTGCATGCAGTCCGGGCAGCTGTTACTGGCCCAGGCATCAGGCCAAGCGCGCTGCTGCCCTTAACCGCCAGGAGCTCGGGGTGAGCAGGAGCTGAGGGCGCTGGCAGTGAGTCTGGGATAGAGACAGGACCCACCTGCAGCTTCAGCAGGAGCCTGGCTGGGGATGTTGAGAGAAGCCAAAACCCTCTGTCACTTCTCCTGCTCCTGCAGAAACAGCACACAGAATGAAAGGCTTGAGGATGTGGAGAGAGTTTAATCACTGATCAACACACCTGACTTGGAGGAAATGAATTGAATTTATTATCAAAATGTCAGAGAAAGAGAATGAGAAGTAAAATAATTCCAGGCTCCATTCCCTCCCCTGTCGCCACCCAGGGGATGGGGGTCACAGTCAGATCATGTCACTGCTTCCCGGTTCCTATCTGTAGTACAGAGGTGGCTGCCCTGTCCAATATGCACACACAACTGCTTTTTTTTTTTTTTTTTTTTTAACCAAAACGATATTCCTAATTCTCTTATGTCTTTGGTCTTCTCTAGCTCAAGAATTTAACATGGCCTTGGCTGAACAACAGTCCATGTCAATCAGTACCATTTTCTACAAGTGACAATCTTCTTCCTTACTTCTTATCTACAAGTCCCTGGTGCTGTTTCCAAGCAGACTCCCACAGTTTGTTTCAGTGACATTCACACTGTTCCTTTCAGCCGTCACTGCCAGAGGCCCCTGCCCTGCTTGCACTTGCACCAAATGCATGTCCTTGTGTAGACACTGCTGAAGGCTCGAAAAATCCAACTCAAATTTTTTCCCAGGCTGTTAGCTTTCTCATCTCCAGCTCAGATCTTTCCCAAGCTGGGGACATTTCTCAGAGATAAACTGTAGTAAATAAATTTTCATTGCAAACTGCCAGGGTATCCAAAGGGTCCCAAATAGTCTCTTACCTCGGTTTTTTTTCAATAAAGACAGTTAAAGTGTTCCAAATTGTTATGTATCTTGTTACTTCAACAAATTGTTCACAATGTTAACTGGTTTAGTATGTAACAGTCTGCTGTCACACCAGTGACGCCCATTATGGAAATCACAACAGGCACCCATAAGCCTCTTTAACCGAGAAATCCAGAAAAAAGGAGAAAACCTTCATAAACCATGAACTAACCCGAGACCTAGATCCCAAACCATCGTACCCAACGAGCGAGAAGATCAGCTCCGTAAAGCACCGAACTGTCTCTTCACCATCTCTTCTGAGCAGCAGATAGCAGAGACACCCCTAGTAAAACAAGCCAATTTGAGATCTCGGACGTGTTTGTGAGGCTGAGACTCCCATCCCTACATTCGTCGGGATCAGCAGGAACTCCTCCCAGTGTCGCCAGGGGCAATGGCAGCAGCGGGCATCGGCACTGACGACCCCTACTTTCTAAATAAAGAGCTGCTAGTTTAAATAAAGGCCTCGGCCCTTCTTTTTTATTTATAACAGATTTGGGGGCTTGTCCGGGATAGCCACGCCCAGAACAGGACGTCCAAAGGGAGGCGCCGCCCCGAAGAAGTCCTCTGGGAGAGCTGGCTACCCTGGATCCGGAGCAGGACCAAGGAAGATGCCGGGAGCACTGGTAAGTAAGACCGGTGGCGGGCACAAGGAGGCGAGCGATTGTGAGTGGGGAGGAGACGGGGGCTGGCAGCCGGACCCCTGAAGCGAGTGTGGACTCCTAGTACCGTGTTTCTGGACTCCCGCGAGGGGGCCGGCCGGGAACAGGAGGAAGCGAGTGGGGCCTATAGAGGCCTAGAGCGGTAGAGTCGCCTCCGGGGGGGTGGGAGGAAGGAGTAGAGCGTTTCCCCCCTGCACATACATGGCACACACGCAAGAGTTGGGCTGGGGTCCTCGCTGTGTCCTATTTGCTAGGCCGGGGTCCTCACTGTGTCCTAACCATCTAGTTAGGCCGGGGTCTAGTCCCCGCTGTGTCCTAACCATCTTGTTAGGCCGTGGTCCTTGCTAGTCCCCGCTGTGTCCTAACCGTCTCATTAGGCCGGGGTCCTTGCTGGTCCCCGCTGTCCTAACCTTTTTTTAGGCGGGTCCTTGCTGGTCCCGCTGTGCCCCAACCTTGTTAGGCCGGGGTCCTTGCCAGTCCCCTCTGTGTCCTAACCGCTCCTTTAAGCCGAGATTTCTTTAAAAGAGCTGCTCGGCAGTAGTTTTCAGTTTAGAATCTGTTTGAAAGTTTAGATTTTGAGTTAGAAAAGGCCGGAAAGTAAAAATTTTTTGTTAGTATAAATTGTGTTGCCCGCTGTTTCCTTTTTGGTAGGGGCACCTTAAAGTTTTAGTTAGGGGCCATCTTCTAGAGGGAATATGGGAAAGTGTATAAGTAAGCAGGGGGAAGCAAGGGAAAGAGCAAGTACTGCGGAACATCCCACCAGATAGTCCCAGGTCAAATGTTAGAAAGATGGATTTGAAGAAAGTACTGAATTTAGATAAAACCAATGATACATCTTTTGTAGAGGTTTGGCC
>JAREIS010001036.1:0-19486 GCA_030060385.1 Muscicapa striata striata
CCTTGAAAACTGGTGGGGTAGCCTCAAAAACTGGGTGACAGGTTGAGAGAAAATTTCCCTTGCATTCATTGCCTCACAGTAAGTACCATTGTTGAAATAACCCCAGAAACACGCAGTTAGAGTAAGATAGCTCAGGATCCATGTGGCAAATTTCCAGAAAAATTAAAAACCCATGAATTCCTGACAAAATCAATCCAAAACACAAATCGGATCATAGCTACAATAAATTTGGTGAGGGCCCATATTCAAAAAGGGCTTGCAAATGGGAGAGAAATATCTGTAGCACGTGGAGCCCAAACCAGATTAAACTAGACAACATGTTGCGCTTAAGAGCTGCTACTCCTCTCTTAACTCGCCTTTAATGCCCAGCCCCACGTTGGGCGCCAAAATCGTCCTGGTTTTAGGACAGGGTTCTGCCAAAACGGCAGAAGTTCCCTTTGAAATAGAGAATCAATGTCACCCCTCCAGTGTTATAATTGTTTCAAATCAAGGACTCAAGGCGGAGATAAGGAGGTAAAAGTACAGCTCTTTACTACTCTAACTCACAGCACAAGTAGAAAACAACAGAATTATTAAAATTACGACGAAAAACAGAAGAAAAAGTCAGTTGTTGTTCTTTCTTAGACGCGACACACTCGGTCTGTGTCCGTTCCTGGGGTGTAACTGTAGCAGGGCGGCACAGCTGCAGGCGCAGGCGGGAGCCAGGGAGGTGGAGTGGAACAGCCGCGGCCGGGCTGGCTCAGGTGGGAGCTCTTCGCTCCGGTCCTGTGTCCAGATGACCAGTTGTATTCCCAGAGGTAGGAAGTATTTGGTCTTTGGTAGTCAGCAGTGCCTCCGAGGTAGCAGGGCAGATGCTGGGCAGCTGAATGCAGCCGGCACCGGGTCTCCTACCTCCTCACCGCCGAGCAGACTGGAGAAGTTCCTCTCCCTCTCTCTCCCGGAAAACAGCCGGGCCCCTCCAGAAGCCTCGTGCTCCCTGAGTAGCTCCCCACTCCCGGAAGTCCGCATCCTCCGGGTGCTCCGGTACAGCCTCCAGGCTCCAAACCTTACAGCCGCGTCTGCTACTGGTCACATTGAGGGCCAGCTGGCATACAAAACTTGTCTGTTTCATGCGGCCACTGCCGCAGCAGAAGGTTTTTTGTTAGCCCACTTACATTAGTTGGAATGAACAGCCATTCTCTCATTGAACAGTTCCCTCCCATGACATCGTGAAGGAGGAAGATACAGTCTCTTCAAAAGTAGCCATGGTTCTAACTGGTGGCATCTTTAGTCTGGGAGAAATCCTGATCCCTTCGAAATTTGAGGTTTCAGACGCCCAGTCCCAGTCCAAGGTCCCTAGATAAGAACATTGGCCATTTTCCCTCTGAAAAAAACCACACCCTCCCAGTTTCTTAATACCAGTTTGGAGGTAGTGTTGGTCTCTCCAAAAGTAACCAAGGCTTCTAACACTGGCATTTTTAGTCTGAGAAAACATTAGGTTTGGAATTTTAGCAGGCAAAGCCCAGTCTTAGGACCATGCCTGCAGCCTGTGATGGGCCTATTTCTCTGTGAAATAAAGATCACTTCCCACCACTTTTGTAATATCCATTTAGAGGAGGCTTTTGGCACTCCATGAAGAGTCAGGGTTCTCAGTGGTGGCAGTTTTAGTCAGGAGAAATCTGATTCAGCCCATTATTTGAGGTTTCCAGGCGACCAGTCTCAGGCCAAAGCCCTGGATATGAACATTGCAATTTTCCCTCTGTGTAAGCCACACCCTCCCAGTTTCTTAATGTCATTTAGGAGGAAGATGCAGTCTCTTCAAAAGTAGCCAGGGTTCTAACTGGTGGCATCTTTAGTCTAGGAGAAATCCACAGTCCCTTCGAATTTGAGCTGTCAGACGCCCAGTCTCAGGCCAAGGTCCTGGATAAGAACATTGGCCATTTTCCCTCTGAAAAAAACCACACCCTCCAGTTTCTTAATACCAGTTTGGAGGTAGTTTTGGTCTCTCCAATATTAGCCAGGATTCTACGTGGTGGGATCTTTAATCTAGGAGAAAGCCTGATCCAGGTTCGAATTTTAGCTGTCAGACACCCAGACTCAGGCCAATTATCCTGGATATGATCACTGGCCATTTTCCTCAGAAAAAACACCCTCCCAGTATCTTTATAGCAGTTTTTGGGAAGTCATTGTATCTCCAAATGTAGCCAGGATTCTAAGTGGTGGCATCTTTAGTCTGGGAGAAATCCTGATCCATTCCAAATTTTAGCTGTCAGACACCCAGTCTCAGGCCAATTACCCTGGATAAGAACACATGCCAATTTCCTCTGGAAAAAACCACACTCTCCCAGTTTCTTAATACCAGTTTGGAGGAAGACATTTTATCTGCAACAGGAGCTAAGGTTCTAAGGGTGGCATCTTTAGTCTGGGAGAAATCCTGATCCATTTGAATTTTAGCTGTCAGTCACCCAGTCTCAGGCCAATTGCCCTTGATACGAACATGGGCCATTTTGCCTCTGAAAAAAACCACACCCTCCCAGTTTCTTAATACCAGTTTGGAGGTAGTGTTGGTCTCTCAAAGTAACCAGGCTTCTAACTGCTGGCATTTTTAGTCTGCGAGAAAACATTAGGTTTGTAATTTTAGCACGCCGGCCCAGTCTCAGGACCATGCCCCTGCATGCAGGAGGGCCTATTTCTCTGTGAAATAAAGATCACTTCACCACTTTTGTAATATCCATTTAGAGGAGGCTTTGGCACTCCATGAACAGCCAGGGTTCTCAGTGGTGGCAGTTTTAGTCTGGGAGAAATCCTGATTCCTTCGAATTTGAGGTTTCAGGCTGACCAGTCTCAGGCCAAGGTCCCCTGGATAAGAACATTGGCCATTTTCCCTCTGAAAAAAACCACACCCTCCCTGTTTCTTAATACCAGTTTGGAGGAAGGTACAGTCTCTTCAAAAAAGTAGCCAGGATTCACAATGGTGGGATCTTTAATCTGGGAGAAATCCTGATCCCTTCGGAATTTTAGCTGTCAGACGCCCAGTCTCAGGCCAATTATCCTGGATATGAACACTGGCCATTTTCCCTGAAAAAATCACACCCTCCCAGTTTCTTAAAAGCAGTTTTAGGAAGTCATTGTATCTCCAAATGTAGCCAGGATTCTAAGTGGTGGCATCTTTAGTCTGGGAGAAATCCTGATCATTTCGGAATTTTAGATGTCAGACACCCAGTCTCAGGCCAAGGTCCCTGGATAAGAACACATGCCATTTTCACTCTGAAAAAAACCACACCCTCCCAGTTTCTTTATACCAGTTTGGAGGTAGTGTTGGTCACTCCAATAGTAGCCAGGGTTCAGTGGTGGCATCTTTAGTCTGGGAGAAATCCTGATCCATTCAAATTTTAGCTGTCAGACGCCCAGTCTCAGGCCAATTACCCTGGATATGATCATTGGCCATTTTCCCGGAAAAAACCACACCCTCCCAGTTTCTTAATACCAGTTTGGAGGAAAACATTGTATCTGCAAAGGAGCCAGGGTTCTAAATGGTGGCATCTTTAGTCTGGAGAAATCCTGATCCTTTCGGAATTTTAACTGTCAGTCACCCAGTCTCAGGCCAATTGCCCTTGCTACGAACATGGGCCATTTTCCCTCTGAAAAAAACCACACCCTCCCAGTTTCTTAATACCAGTTTGGAGGTAGTGTTGGTCTCTCCAAAAGTAACCAGGCTTCTAACTGCTGGCATTTTTAGTCTGCGAGAAAACATTAGGTTTGGAATTTTATTACGCCAATACCCAGTCTCAGGACCATGCCCCTGCATGCAACCAAGGGCCTATTTCTCTGTGAAATTAAGACCACTTCACCACTTTTGTAATATCCATTTAGAGGAGGCTTTTGGCACTCCATGAACAGCCAGAGTTCTCAGTGGTGGAATCTTTAGTCTGGGAGAAATCCTGATCCTTTCGGAATTTTAGATGTCAGACGAATAGTCTCAGGCCAAGGTCCCTGGATAAGAACATTGGCCATTTTCCCTCTGAAAAAAATCACACCCTCCTAGATACTTAATACCAGTTTGGAGGAAGAAATTTTATCTGCAATAGCAGCCAACGTTCTAAGAGGTGACATTTTTAGTCTGGGAGAAATCCTGATCCATTCGGAATTTTAGATGTCAGACGCGCAGTCTCAGGCCAAGGTCCCTGGATAAGAACATTGGCCATTTTCTCTCTGAAAAAAACCACACCCTCCCAGTTTCTTTATACCAGTTTGGAGGTAGTGTTGGTCACTCCAATAGTAGCCAGGGTTCTCAGTGGTGGCATCTTTAGTCTGGGAGAAATCCTGTTCCATTCCGAATTTTAGCTGTCAGACGCCCAGTCTCAGGCCAATTTCCCTGGATACGATCATTGACCAATTTCCCTCGGAAAAAAACCACACCCTCCCAGTTTCTTAATACCAGTATGGAGTAAGACATTTTATCATCAACAGGAGCTATGTTTTAAGGGAGTGGCATCTTTAGTCTGGGAGAAATCCAGATCCTTTCGAAATTTTAACTGTCAGACACCCAGTCTCAGGCCAATTGCCCTTTCTACGAACATTGGCCATTTTCCCTCTGAAAAAAACCACACCCTCCCAATTTCTTAATACCAGTTTGGAGGTAGTGTTGGTGTCTCCAAAAGTAACCAGGCTTCTAACTGCTGGCATTTTTTAGTCTGCGAGAAAACATTACGTTTGTAATTTTAGCAGGCTGAAGCCCAGTCTCAGGACCATGCCCCGGCATGCAACTAGGGGCCTATTTCTCTGAGAAATAAAGATCACTTCACCACTTTTGTAATATCCATTTAGAGGAGAATTTTGGCACTCCATGAACAGCCAGGGTTCTCAGTGGTGGCACTTTTAGTCTGCGAGAAATCCTGATTCCTTCGGAATTTGAGGTTTCAGACGACCAGTCTCAGGCCATGGGCCCTGGATATGAGCATTGGCAATTGTCCCTCTGTGTAAAACCACACCCTCCCAGTTTCTTAATACCATTTAGGAGGAAGATACAGTCTCTGCAAAAGTAGCCAGAGTTCTAACTGGTGGCATCTTTAGTCTAGGAGAAATCCTGATCCCTTCGGAATTTGAGGTTTCAGACGCCCAGTATCAAGCCAAAGTCCCTGGATAATAACATTGGCCATTTTCCCTCTGGAAAAAACCACACCCTCCCAGTTTCTTTATACCAGTTTGGAGGTAGTGTTGGTCTCTCCAAAAGTAGCCAGGCTTCTAACTGCTGGCATCTTTAGTCTGCGAGAAAACATTAGGTTTGGTATTTTAGCACGCTGAAGCCCAGTCCTTGGACCATGCCCCTGCATGCAACGAGGGGTTTATTTCTCTCTGAAATAAAGATCACTTCACCACTTTTCTAATATCCATTTAGAGGAGGCTTTTGGCACTCCATGAACAGCCAGGGTTCTCAGTGGTGGCACTTTTAGTCTTGGAGAAATCCTGATTCCTTCGTAATTTGAGGTTTCAGACGACCAGTCTCAGGCCAAAGGCCCTGGATATGAACATTGGCAATTTTCCCTCTGAAAAAAACCACACCCTCCCAGTTTCTTAATACCATTTAGGAGGAAGATACAGACTCTTCAAAAGTAGCCAGTATTTTAAGGGGTGGCATCTTTAGTCTGGGAGAAATCCTGATCTTTTCGGAATTTTAGATTTCAGACAACCAGTCTCAGGCGCTTTGCCTTGGACACGAACATCGGCCATTTTCGCTCTGAAAAAAACCACAACCTCCCAGTTTCTTAATACCAATTTGGAGGTAGTCTTGGTCTCTCCAAAAGTAACCAGGCTTCTAACTGCTGGCATTTTTAGTCTGCGAGAAAATATTACGTTTGGAATTTTAGCACGCTAAAGCCAGTCTCAGGACCATGCCCCTGCATGCAAAGAGGGGCCTATTTCTCTGTGAAATAAAGATCACTTCACCCCTTTTTTAGTATCCATTTAGAGGAGAATTTTTGCACTCCATGGACAGCCAGGGTTCTCAGTGGTGGCACTATTACTCTGGGAGAAATCCTGATTCCTTCTGAATTTGAGGTTTCATTTGTGACCAGTCTCAGGCCAAGGGCCCTGGATATGAACATTGGCAATTTTCCCTCTGTAAAAACCACAGCCTCCTGTTTCTTGATACCATTAGGAGGATGATACAGTGTCTTCAAAAGTAGCCAGGTTTCTAACTGGTGGCATCTTTAGTCTAGAGAAATCCTGATCCTTCGAATTTGGGGTTTCAGACACCCAGTCTCAGACCAAGGGCCCTGGATGCGATCATTGGCCATTTTCCCTATGAAAAAATTTACACACTCCCAGTTTCTTAATACCAGTTTGGAGGAAGACATTTTATCTGCAATAGTGGCCAAGTTTCTAAATGGTGGTATTTTTAGTCTAGGAGAAATCCTGATCCCTTCGGAATTTGAGCTGTCAGGCGCCCAGTCTCAGGCCAAGGTCCCTGGATAAGAACATTGGCCATTTTCCTCTGAAAAAAACCACACCCTGCCAGTTTCTTAATAGCAGTTTGGAGGTTGTGCTGGTCTCTCCAATAGTAGCCAGGATTCTAAGTGGTGGGATCTTTAATCTGGGAGAAATCTTGATCCCTTCGGAATTTTAGCTGTCAGACGCCCAGTCTCAGGCCAATTATCCTGGATATGAACACTGGCCATTTTCCCTCGGAAAAAAACCACACCCTCCCAGTTTCTTTATACCAGTTTGGAGGTAGTGTTGGTCACTCCAATAGTAGCCAGGGTTCTCAGTGGTGGCATCTTTAGTCTGGGAGAAATCCTGATCCATTCCGAATTTTAGCTGTCAGACGCCCAGTCTCAGGCCAATTACCCTGGATACGATCATTGGCCAATTTCCTGCTGGAAAAAAACACACCCTCCCAGTTTCTTAATACCAGTTTGGAGGAAGACATTTTATCTGCAACAGGAGCTAAGGTTCTAAGTTGTTGGAGACCAGGACGTTTTCCTGACTCCTCTGGGGATTCAAAAACCCCTCTGGCAGGCTTCTCAGAGACCCCCGAATGAGACCCAGGTGTCTCAGAGGCTGAATTTAACCCTTTGGGACAATTTGCCAACATTGCAGGAAGAATTACAAGTCACAAAAATAAGTAAAGTGTAAATTAGAGTATTAGAATGTAGAATAAGTAGATTTTTGGATTGTTTATGATAAGGGCCATGTGGCCAGCATGGAGAATTTGGGGCGTGGTGTGCCACTTCCTTCTTCTTCTCTGTGTCATCCATGTTGGATGACATGCTGGCAGCCACAGATTGGATGGGGACAAGACTGGACAGTGTAATAAGGTTGTGCTGTATTGGAAGGTAATTGTAAATATTGAAGACGTAGTTTAGAGTATAAAAGATAAGTCCTGCCTCTCCCAGGGGGGCATTTGATCATGGTCACCTAGCAGAGCAGACCTCTGTCAGCCTGGCTGGGACACTTTGTAGATAAGATACAATAAACAGCCATGAAAAGAAAAACAACAGAAGATCGTCTCATGCAGTGTCTCTTTCTCCAGCGCCTCAGAGAGAAAAAACCTCGAACCAACCATCACCAACAGATCCGTCCGAGGGGGTCTCGCCGCCCTTTAAAGAGCCACTCGGCTGGGCCGACACTGACTTTTGGCGTCCCTGGGTGGGCATCTGTAGTTCACCAAGGTGGATACAGAGCCCAGACCCTGAAAATCCATCTGAAGTGGGAGCATGCTGTGGAGGAGTACTGCAGAGAAGAAACCTTGACTGACTGCCAAGAAAAGCCAGCTGCCAGACTGACTCGGAGAGGAGAGGAGCCCTGGAACCCTCACTCCCAGAATCTGCTGGACAGAAGCCCAGGACAACTCCGGTTCGGTTTTAGCATTTTTGCTTTTGGGTAAGACAGTTGAGATTCAGAAACACCATAGAAACACCATGGGCAGAACCCTAAGCCAGGAACAGCTCATTCTTATAGCCACTGTAAAAAATATGACTTTTGCTAATCCCATTTCTGTTATGGCAAAAATTTTGTCTCTGGAAAATGTAGATTTATTTAGTCCACAGAGGGCAATAGATGGTCCCTCAGAGACCGGGGAGGGATTCTCACCTAGCCATCAGATGGGGGAGGGAAGTTTATTGCCGTTTCGCCACCAGCAAGTGGAACAAGGGTCTAGCCAGCAGCTGACCGTCTCTAGTTATCAGCCAGTGAAAGAATCTTGCTATCAGCAAGGTGCAATTAGTATACATGAAAGACCTGTAGAAGGTCAAGACATGCCGGAATTTCCAGAATCACCTATATTTCATGAACTAACCATGGGACTTTACTCAAAATCCACAATACTTTATCCAAGGACGAGACAAATTAAGTTTGGAATATTTCCAAGCAAGTTACTGGACTTAGACTTTACTTCCTCACCCCTTCAGAAACCCTCAGCCCAGAATGTGGGAGGGCACTACGGGCAACTCCGGGGGCCGTGGGGGACACAAGGGGGAGGCGGAAGCCCGAGCGCAGCAGCGTGACATCAGCATCAGCAGCCTGAGCCACAGCCCAAAAGGAACGAGGAAGGAGCACCCTACCCTGGTCACAGAGAGTTCCATCAGCCCCCCCGGGGAGTGGGGGGGGGGAAAAGAAGCTCAGAGAGAGTTCCATTAACCCCGGGGATTGGGGGGTGGAAACATGCCAAGAGCAGCTTTTATCTACAGTGTTTGGGAACAGAGAGAGCAAGAAACATGATAACAGATTCAGTTCTATTTTCACAGTTCTTGTATGTTAAAGTAAAAGTGTTTGTCTTTTGCAGTGTTGTTAAAGATGCTGAAATTCTTAGAATGGTGAAGGTATAAGGTATTTTCTATTTGATTTGAATAGATATCACCTATATTTGGTAGTTTGTTGTTGCTCAGATATTATCACCTATACTCAGTGATTTGTTATTGTTCAGATATAGGTGGACATTTGTCCAGGTATCAATATTGAGTTTTAATTTTCCTATAGTTGATTATTTTAAGCAAACCAGTTTTTAAGTATTTGTAATACTGTCAATATAAATTAATAGGTTTTGAATCCTTATAAGGAAGAAGCTTGTAAATTTATGTTTCACAGATTTATTATCAGTATTTAAGGTTTCCCTTCGAATTAGATTTCAATGGATTTCTAGTTTACATTTTTCAAATTATCAATGAAATGCAGTGTCATTTGAGTTGTAGAATTTGATCCAGATCAAATTTTTCTTTTTATGTATAGAAAAAGCAGTATTTATCTATCAGTTCAATTATTAAGGTTCAAGTTTGGTTTCTGTGTTTAATTTTAAAGTCACTGTATTAAGAGGATAAGTTCTGTATCAGAGAATGATCTTGATTTCTGTTTTATTGTGTAACCTGAAGTCTTTCAACATTCCAAGTAAGTTTTAGAAAACCTCCAGATATGCCTTTGAATCAAATGTGTAAAGATAATTAGTTAAGTTGTGAATTTAATGTTTGTTTTCTTTTATTAACTCTTTATTTTTGCAAGTTTATTATGATCTGGCTTTGTACTATCTCATAATTTTAAGTGTTTTTCAGAATTCCAGAAATTTATTTGAGCTTCATTCACAGAAAGAGTTTTTAGTGTTGTAGCTTTCCTGAGTTATTGCAGAAGCACTGCAGCAGCTTGCAATGTTCAAAGCATCTCATCATGAAGAAGAACTTTGGAGAGAACGAGCTGCTGGAGAAATTTGATTTATTCCTCACCTTGAAATGTTTAAGTGTAGCTTTTGTTGTTAAGAGTTGTGGGTTTTTTTCTTTTAATAAAAAGATATCAGGGAGTTCTCTTCCAATTAGAATTTAGGCTGTGGCCAGGCCTTAATTCTACATGGAAGTGAAAGTGTATAAACCCAGGTGTTTTCTGCATCAAAATAATATTCCAGTCGTTTTGACTTGGCAATTGGACTTATCAATATAGCAGCTGAAGCTGATTTTGAAGTGAATTTGGTGTTCATTTTCCGGAGATGACCACCTAATTCCTCATTGAAGCAAAGCTTGACAGCTGCCTGCAGAACCTGAGGTGATGACACAGTTTTTAAAAAAATTGATGATTATCTGATCTTATAAATGTATGTTTATTATTTAAGGTATTCTTAATTGTTGTATTGTGTTTTATTTGATAATAGTTTAAAAGAAAATATGAAGTTCAATAATATGTTATGCTTTTGCTTTGCTTTGCTTTTACTACTACAGATATTTAAAGTATTGTTGATTGTTGTATTGTATTTTACCTGCAGAAGATTGTGAATTTTAGGTTTGTTCTTTTTTGTAAAGAGGGGAAGAAACAATAGTATTGTTTTGTTAGATAATAGTTGAAGGAAAATCATCCAATTTTGATCAAAAGTCTAGAGATAAAGAAAATTAAATTGGTCCTTCAAATTAATCATTTGGAGGAAAGGTTTTTGCTTATGTCTCCACAGGGAGAAAGCTGAACTGGATGTCAGTGAAATATGTGAAGCCATATCGAGCACAGGTGCAAGCAGATGCTAACCCTGAAAGTGAAGAGGCAAGCTCACAGACTGGATCAGAAACAAAGATCGAGAACTCCTCTTCAGTCAACATATAAAGGACTTAAAAATTGAAAGTGAAACATGTTTGTACAGATAGTATTGTATTCCATTCTTTGTCAATTGTATTTGGTTTGTTTGATCTTTTGATCTTTCTCCTTTGTAGAAGAAAAAATTTGGAAAGTAGATTTTTATATATTAATGGGACTTGTAATTCTTGGCTGACTTTGCCATGCATCATCAAGTGCACTGCATTCCATGGGCCATGAACAAAGCTGTAAAAGAAGGTCTTTTAGTGCAAACAGAGGGGAGATGTTGGAGACCAGGACGTTTTCCTGACTCCTCTGGGGATGGAAAAACCCCTCTGGCAGGCTTCTCAGAGACCCCCGAATGAGACCCAGGTGTCTCAGAGGCTGAATTTAACCCTTTGGGACAATTTGCCAACATTGCAGGAAGAATTACAAGTCACAAAAATAAGTAAAGTGTAAATTAGAGTATTAGAATGTAGAATAAGTAGATTTTTGGATTGTTTATGATAAGGGCCATGTGGCCAGCATGGAGAATTTGGGGCGTGGTGTGCCACTTCCTTCTTCTTCTCTGTGCCATCCATGTTGGATGACATGCTGGCAGCCACAGATTGGATGGGGACAAAACTGGACAGTGTAATAAGGTTGTGCTGTATTGGAAGGTAATTGTAAATATTGAAGACGTAGTTTAGAGTATAAAAGATAAGTCCTGCCTCTCACAGGGGGGCATTTGATCATGGTCACCTAGCAGAGCAGACCTCTGTCAGCCTGGCTGGGACACTTTGTAGATAAGATACGATAAACAGCCATGAGAATAAAAACAACAACAGAAGATCATCTCGTGCAGTGTCTCTTTCTCCAGCGCCTCAGAGAGAAAAACCTCGAACCGAACCGTCACCAACAGATCCGTCTGAGGAGGTCTCGCCCGCCCCTTTAAATACCAGTTTGGAGGTAGTGTTGGCCTCTCCAAAAGTAACCAGGCTTCTAACTGCTGGCATTTTTAGTCTGCGAGAAAACATTAGGTTTGGAATTTTAGCAGGCCGAAGCCCAGTCCCAGGACCATGACCCTGCATGCAACGAAGGGCCTATTTCTCTGTGAAATAAAGATCACTTCACCACTTTTGTAATATCCATTTAGAGGAGGCTTTTGGCACTCCATGAACAGCCAGGGTTCTAAGTGGTGGCAGTTTTAGTCTGGGAGAAATCCTGATTCCTTCGGAATTTGAGGTTTCAGACGACCAGTCTCAGGCCAAGGTCCCTGGATATGAACATCGGATATTTTCCCTCTGCGTAAAACCACACACTCCCAATTTCTTAATATCAGTTTGGAGGAAGATACAGTCTCTTCAAAAGTAGCCAGGATTCTAAGTGGTGGGATCTTTAATCTGGGAGAAATCCTGATCCCATCGGAATTTTAGCTGTCAGACGCCCAGTCTCAGGCCAATTATCCTGGTATGAACACTGGCAATTTTCCCTCAGAAAACAAACACAGCCTCCCAGTTTCTTCGAAGCAGTTTTTAGGAAGCCATTGTATCTCCAAAAGTAGCCAGGATTCTTAGGGGTGGCCTCTTTAGTGTGGGAGAAATCCTGATCTTTTTGGAATTTTAGATTACAGACGACCAGTCCCAGGCCCTTTGCCTTGGACACGAACATGGGCCATTTTCGCTCGGAAAAAAACCGCACCTTCCCAGTTTCTGTATACCAATTTGGAGGTAGTCTTGGTCTCTCCAAAAGTAACCAGGCTTCTAACTGCTGGCATCTTGTGTCTGCGAGAAAACATTAGGTTTGGAATTTTAGCACGCCAAAGCCCAGTCTCAGGACCATGCCCCTGCATGCAACGACGGGCATATTTCTCTGTGAATAAAGATCACTTCACCACTTTTGCAATATCCATTTAGAGGAGGCTTTTGGCACTCCATGAACAGGCAGGGTTCTCAGTGGTGGCAGTTTTAGTCTGGGAGAAATCCTGATTCCTTCGGAATTTGAGGTTTCAGACGACCAGTCTCAGGCCAAGGGCCCTGGATATGAACATTGGATATGTTCCCTCTGCGTAAAACCACACACTCCCAATTTCTTAATATCAGTTTGGAGGAAGATACAGTCTCTTCAAAAGTAGCCAGGATTCTAAGTGGTGGGATCTTTAATCTGGGAGAAATCCTGATCCCTTCGGAATTTTAGCTGTCAGACGCCCAGTCTCAGGCCAATTATCCTGGATATGAACACTGGCCATTTTCCCTCGGAAAAAAAACCACACCCTCCCAGTTTCTTAAAAGCAGTTTTTAGGAAGTCATTGTATCTCCAAAAGTAGCCAGGATTCTAAGGGGTGGCATCTTTAGTCTGGGAGAAATCCTGATCATTTCGGAATTTTAGATTTCAGACGACCAGTCCCAGGCCCTTTGCCTTAGACACGAACATGGGCCATTTTCACTCTGAAAAAAACCACACCCTCCCAGTTTCTTAATACCAATTTGGAGGTAGTCTTGGTCTCTCCAAAAGTAACCAGGCTTCTAACTGCTGGCATTCTTAGTCTGCGAGAAAACATTAGGTTTGTAATTTTAGCATGCCGAAGCCCAGTCTCAGGACCATGCCCCTGCATTCAACGAAGGGCCTATTTCTCTGTGAAATAAAGATCACTTCACCCCTTATTTAGGATCCGTTTAGAGGAGAATCTTGGCACTCCATGAACAGCCAAGGTTCTCAGTGGTGGCAGTATTAGTCTGGGTGTAATCCTGATTCCTTTGGAATTTGAGGTTTCAGACGCCCAGTCTCAGGCCAAGGGCCCTGGATATGAACCTTGGCAATTTTCCCTCTTTAAAAAAACACACCCTCCCAGTTTCTCATATGCAATTTAGGAGGAAGACATTTTACCTGCAATAGTGGCCAATGTTCTAAGTGGTAGCATTTTTAGTCTAGGATAAATCCTGATCCATTCGGAATATGAGCTGTCAGACGCCCAGTCCCAGGCCAAGGTCCCGGGATAGGAACATTGGCCATTTTCCCTCTGAAAAAAACCACACCCTCCCAGTTTCTTAATACCAGTTTGGAGGTAGTGTCGGTCCCTCCAATAGTAGCCAGTATTCTAAGTTGTGGGATCTTTAATCTGGGAGAAATCCTGATCCCTTCGGAACTTTAGCAGTCAGACGCCCAGTCTCAGGCCAATTATCCTGGATATGAACACTGGCCATTTTCCCTCTGAAAAAAACCACACCCTCCCATTTTCTTTATACCAGTTCGGAGGTAGTGTTGTTCACTCCCATAGTAGCCAGGGTTCTCAGTGGTGGCATCTTTAGTCTGGGAGAAATCCTGATCCATTCCGAATTTTAGCTGTCAGACGCCCAGTCTCAGGCCAATTACCCTGGATACGATCATTGGCCATTTTCCCACTGAAAGAAACCACATCCTCCCAGTTTCTTAATTCCAATTTGGAGGTAGTGTTGGTCTCTCTAAAAGTAACCAGGCTTCTAACTGCTGGCATTTTTAGTCTGCGAGAAAACATTAGGTTTGGAATTTTAGCAGGCCGAAGCCTAGTCTCAGGACCATGCCCCTGCATGCAACGAGGGGCCTATTTCTCTGTGAAATAAAGATCACTTCACCACTTTTGTAATATCCGTTTAGAGGAGGCTTTTCGCACTCCATGAACAGCCAGGGTTCTAAGTGGTGGCAGTTTTAGTCTGGGAGAAATCCTGATTCCTTCGGAATTTGAGGTTTCAGACGACCAGTCTCAGGCCAAGGTCCCTGGATTTGAACATTGGATATTTTCCCTCTGCGTAAAACCACACCCTCCCAGTTTCTTAATAGCTTTTTGGAGGAAGATACAGTCTCTTCAAAAGTAGCCAGGATTCTAAGTGGTGGGATCTTTAATCTGGGAGAAATCCTGATCCCATCGGAATTTTAGCTGTCAGACACCCAGTCTCAGGCCAATTATCCTGGATATGAACACTGGCCATTTTCCCTCGGAAAAAAAACACGCCCTCCCAGTTTCTTAAAAGCAGTTTTTAGGAAGTCATTGTATCTCCAAAAGTAGCCAGGATTCTAAGGGGTGGCATCTTTAGTCTGGGAGAAATCCTGATCATTTCGGAATTTTAGATGTCAGACGCTCAGTCTCAGGCCAAGGTCCCTGGATAGGAACATGGGCCATTTTCCCTCTGAAAAAAACCACACCCTCCCAGTTTCTTAATACCTGTTTGGAGGTAGTGTTGGTCTCTCCAATATTAGCCATGATTCTAAGTGGTGGGATCTTTAATCTGGGAGAAATCCTGATCCCTTCGGAATTTGAGCTGTCAGACGCCCAGTCTCAGGCCAATTATCCTGGATATGAACACTGGCCATTTTCACTTGAAAAAAAACCACACCCTCCCAGTTTCTTAAAAGCAGTTTTTAGGAAGTCATTGTATCTCCAAAAGTAGCCAGGATTCTAAGGGGTGGCATCTTTAGTCTGGGAGAAATCCTGATCATTTCGGAATTTTAGATGTCAGACACCCAGTGTCAGGCCAACCTCCCTGGATAAGAACATGGGCCATTTTCCCTCTGAAAAAAACCACACCCTCCCAGTTTCTTAATACCAGTTTGGAGGTAGTGTTGGTCTCTCCAAAAGTAACTAGGCTTCTAACTGCTGGCATTTTTAGTCTGCGAGAAAACGTTAGGTTTGGAATTTTAGCAGGCCGAAGCCCAGTCTCAGGACCATGCCCCTGCATGCATAGAAGGGCCTATTTCTCTGTGAAATAAAGATCACTTCACCACTTTTGTAATATCCATTCAGAGGAGGCTTTTGGCACTCCAAGAACGGCCAGGGTTCTCAGTGGTGCACTATTAGTCTGGGAGAAATCCTGATTCCTTCGGAATTTGAGGTTTCAGACGACCAGTCTCAGGGCAAGGGCCCTGGATATGAACATTGACAACTTTCCCTCTGAAAAAAAACACACCCTCCCAATTTCTTAATACCATTTAGGAGGAAGATACAGTCTCTTCAAAAGTAGCCAGGGTTCTAACTGGTGGCATCTTTAGTCTAGGAGAAATCCTGATCCCTTCGAATTTGAGCTGTCAGACGCCCAGTCTCAGGCCAAGGTCCCTGGATAAGAACACATGCCATTTCCCTCTGAAAAATTCGGAATTTTAAATGTCAGACACCCAGTCTCAGGCCAAGGTCCCTGGATAAGAACATGGGCCATTTTCCCTCTGAAAAAAACCACACCCTCCCAGTTTCTTTATACCAGTTTGGAGGTAGTGTTGGACACTCCAATAGTAGCCAGGGTTCTCAGTGGTGGCATCTTTAGTCTGCGAGAAATCCTGATCCATTCCGAATTTTAGCTGTCAGACGCCCAGTCTCAGGCCAATTACCCTGGATACGATCATTGTCCAATTTCCCTCAAAAAAAACCACACCCTCCCAGTTTCTTAATACCAGTTTGGAGGAAGACATTTTATCTGCAACAGGAGCTAAGGTTCTAAGGGGTGGCATCTTTCGTCTGGGAGAAATCCTGATCCTTTCTGAATTTTAACTGTCAGACACCCCGTCGCAGGGCAAGGTCCCTGGATAAGAACATGGGCCATTTTCCCTCTGAAAAAAACCACACCCTCCTAGTTTCTTAATACCAGTTTGGAGGTAGTGTTGGCCTCTCCTAAAGCAACCAGGCTTCTAACTGCTGGCATTTTTAGTCTGCGAGAAAACATTAGGTTTGGAATTTTAGCAGGCCGAAGCCCAGTCTCAGGACCATGCCCCTGCATGCAACGAAGGGCCTATTTCGCTGTGAAATAAAGATCACTTCACCACTTTTGTAATATCCATTTAGAGGAGGCTTTTGGCACTCCATGAACAGCCAGGGTTCTCAGTGGTGGCACTTTTAGACTGGGAGAAATCCTGATTCCTTCGGAATTTGAGGTTTCAGACGACCAGTCTCAGGCCAAGGGCCCTGGATATAAACATTGGCAATTTTCCCTCTGTGTAAAACCACACCCTCCCAGTTTCTTAATACCATTCAGGAGGAAGATACAGTCTCTTCAAAAGTAGCCAGGGTTCTAACTGGTGGCATCTTTAGTCTAGGAGAAATCCTGATCCATTCGGAATTTGAGCTGTCAGACGCCCAGTCTCAGGCCAAGGTCCCTCGAAAGGAACATGGGCCATTTTCCCTCTGAAAAAAACCACACCCTCCCAGTTTCTTAATACCAGTTTGGAGGTAGTGTTGGTCTCTCCAAAAGTAACTAGGCTTCTAACTGCTGGCATTTTTAGTCTGCGAGAAAACATTAGGTTTGGAATTTTAGCAGGCCAAAGCCCAGTCTCAGGACCATGCCCCTGCATGCATAGGAGGGCCTATTTCTCTGTGAAATAAAGATCACTTCACCACTTTTGTAATACACATTTAGAGGAGGTTTTGGCGCTCCATGAACAGCCAGGGTTCTCAGTGGTGACCTATTAGTCTGGGAGAAATCCTGATTCCTTCGGATTTTGAGGTTTCAGACGACCAGTCTCAGGCCAAGGGCCCTGGATATGAACATTGACAACTTTCCCTCTGAAAAAAAACACACCCTCCTAATTTCTTAATACCATTTAGGAGGAAGATACAGTCTCTTCAAAAGTAGCCAGGGTTCTAACTGGTGGCATCTTTAGTCTAGGAGGAATCCTGATCCCTTCGGAATTTGAGCTGTCAGACGCCCAGTCTCAGGCCAATTATCCTGGTTATGAACACCGGCCATTTTCCCTCGGAAAAAAAACACACCCTCCCAGTTTCTTAAAAACAGTTTTTAGGAAAACATTGTATCTCCAAAAGTAGCCAGGATTCTAAGTGGTGGCATCTTTTGTCTGGGAGAAATCCTGATCATTTCGGAATTTTAGATGTCAGACACCCTGTCTCAGGCCAAGGTCCCTGGATAAGAACACATGCCATTTTCCCTCTGAAAAAAACGCACACCCTCCCAGTTTCTTTATGCATGTTTGGAGGTAGTGTTGGTCATCCCAAAGTAGCCAGGGTTCTCATGGTTCTCCCATCATCAATCTGGTAGATATCCTGATCCCTTCGGAATTTTAGATTTCAGACGACCAGTCCCAGGCCCATTGCCTTGGACACGAACATAGGCCATTTTCGCTTTGAAAAAAACCACACCCTCCCAGTTTCTTAATACCAGTTTGGAGGAAGACATTATATCTGCAATAGGAGCTAAGGTTCAAACTGGCGGGGTCTTCAGTCTGGGAGAAATCCTGATTCTTTCGGAATTTTAACTGTCAGACACCCAGTCCCAGGCCAATTGCCCTTGCTACGAACATGGGCCATTTTCCCTCTGAAAAAAACCACACCCTCCCAGTTTCTTAATACCAGTTTGGAGAAAGACATTATATCTGCAATAGGAGCTAAGGTCCAAAGTGGTGGCGTCTTTAGTCTGGGATAAATCCTGATTCTTTCGGAATTTTAACTGTCAGACACCCAGTCCCAGGCCAATTGCCCTTGCTACGAACATGGGCCATTTTCGCTCTGAAAAAAACCACACCATCCCAGTTTCTTAATATCATTTTGGAGGAAGACATTATATCTGCAATAGGAGCTAAGGTTCAAAGTGGTGGCGTCTTTAGTGTGGGAGAAATCCTGATTCTTTCGGAATTTTAACTGTCAGACACCCAGTCCCAGGCCAATTGCCCTTGCTACGAATATGGGCCATTTTCCCTCTGAAAAAAACCACACCCTCCCAGTTTCTTAATACCAGTTTGGAGGTAGTGTTGGTCTCTCCAATAGTAGCCAGAATTCTAAGTGGTGGGATCTTTAATCTGGGAGAAATCCTGATCCCTTCGGAATTTTAGCTGTCAGACGCCCAGTCTCAGGCCAATTATCCTGGATATGAACACTGGCCATTTTCCCTCGGAAAAAAAAACACACCCTCCCAATTTCTTAAAAACAGTTTTTAGGAAGTCATTGTATCTCCAAAAGTAGCCAGGATTCTAAGGGGTGGCATCTTTAGTCTGGGAGAAATCCAGTTCATTTCGGAATTTTAGATGTCAGACACCCAGTCTCAGGCCAAGGACCCTGGATAAGAACATGGGCCATTTTCCCTCTGAAAAAAACCACACCCTCCCAGTTTCTTAAAAGCAGTTTGGAGGTAGTGTTGGACACTCCAATAGTAGCCAGGGTTCTCAGTGGTGGCATCTTTAATCTGGGAGAAATCCTGATCCATTCCGAATTTTAGCTGTCAGACGCCCAGTCTACGGCCAATTACCCTGGATACGATCATTGGCCAATTTCCCTCTGAAAAAAACCACACCCTCCCAGTTTCTTAATACCCGTTTGGAGGTAGTGTTGGTCTCTCCAATATTAGCCAGGATTCTAAGTGGTGGGATCTTTAATCTGGGAGAAATCTTGATCCCTTCGGAATTTTAGCTGTCAGACGCCCAGTCTCAGGCCAATTATCCTGGATATGAACACTGGCCATTTTCCCTCGGAAAAAAAACATACCCTCCCAGTTTCTTAAAAACAATCTTTAGGAAAACATTGTATCTCCAAAAGTAGCCAGGATTCTAAGTGGTGGCATCTTTTGTCTGGGAGAAATCCTGATCATTTCGGAATTTTAGATGTCAGACACCCAGTCTCAGGCCAAGGTCCCTGGATAAGAACATGGGCCATTTTCCCTCTGAAAAAAACGCACACCCTCCCAGTTTCTTTATACATGTGTGGAGGTAGTGTTGGTCACTCCAAAGTAGCCAGGGTTCTCATGGTTCTCCCATCATCAATCTGGTAGATATCCTGATCCCTTCGTAATTTTAGATTTCAGACGACCAGTCCATGGCCCATTGCCTTGGACACGAACATAGGCCATTTTCGCTTTGAAAAAAACCACACCCTCCCAGTTTCTTAATACCAGTTTGGTGGAAGACATTATATCTGCAATAGGAGCTTAGGTTCAAACTGGCGGCGTCTTTAGTCTGGGAGAAATCCTGATTCTTTCGGAATTTTAACTGTCAGACACCCAGTCCCAGGCCAATTGCCCTTGCT
>JAREIS010001037.1:0-38389 GCA_030060385.1 Muscicapa striata striata
CGCCGCTCGGGCAGTTTTGGGGCCGTTTTTTGGGGCGGTTTTTGGGTTTTTTGGGGGATTTTGGGGCGGTTTTTGGGTACTGGATGGTTTTTGGGGTGTCCAGGCGGGTTTTGGGTGTCAGGCGGTGGCCGGGACGGTGTCCGCCCAGGGTGCTGCGCCCGCGCTCTGGGCAGTTTGGGGCCGTTTTGGGTTTTGGGTTTTGGGGTTTTTGGGGTTTTGGCGTTTGGATCTGGTTTGGGGTGTCAGGCGGTTTTGGGTGTCAGGCGGTGGCGGACTTTCAGGAGTGCTGCGCCTTGGCCCTTTGGGGCATTTGTTTTTGGGGCGGTTTTTGGGGGTTTTTGGGGTTTTTTTGGGGATTTTTGGGGCGGTTTTTGGGGTGTCCATGCGTTTTTGGGGTGCAGGCGGTGGCGGACGGTGTCCCCCCAGGAAGTGCTGCGCCCCGGCGCTCTGGGCTGGTTTTGGTGTTTTTGGGGTTTTGGCGGTTTTTGGGTTTTTTGGGGGATTTTGGGGGGCGGTTTTTGGGGGATCCCTGCGGTTTTACAGGGTGTCAGGCGGTTTTTGGGGTGTCAGGCGGTGGCCGGACGAGGTCCGGCTCAGGAAGTGCTGCCGCTCCCAGGCGCTCGTGGCTGTTTTTGGGGCCGTTTTTAGGGATTTTTTGGGGTTTTGGGGGATTTTTAAATGGTTTTGGGGTACCGGGATGTTTTTTGGGGTGTCCAGGCGGTTTTTGGGGTGTCAGGCGGTGGCCGGGACGGTGTCGGGCCCCAGGAAGTGCTGTCAGCCCGGCGCCGGGGCTGGTTTTGGGGCTGTTTTTTAGTCGTTTTTGGGGGTTTTTTGGGGCGGATTTTTGGTTTTGAGGGGATTTTTTGGGGCGGTTTTTGGGTACCCGGGATGGTTTTTTTGGGATTTTTGGGGTGTCAGGCTGCGGTCGGATCGGTGTCCCGCCCCGTGAAGTGCTGCAGCCGCCCTCGGCGCTCGGGCAGTTTTTGGGGCCGTTTAATGGTTTTTTTGGGCGGATTTAGTTTTTTTGGGGATCCCAGAGCGCCCCAGCACTCGGACAGCGTCTGGGGAGAGTGACCAGTGAGTGACCAGTGAGTGACCACTGAGTGACCAGAGTGACCACTGAGTGACCACTGAGTGACCACAGTGACCACTGAGTGACCACAGTGATCACTGATACCCCCAGAGTGGGCACTGAGCCCCAGAGTGCCCCAACACTCGGACAGCGCGTCTGGGGACAGAGTGACCAGTGAGTGACCACTGAGTGACCACTGAGTGACCACTGAGTGACCAGAGTGACCACTGAGTGAGCACTGAGTGACCACTGAGTGACCACAGTGACCACAGTGATCACTGATACCCCCACAGTGACCACTGAGTGAGCACTGAGCCCCAGAGCGCCCCAGCACTCGGACAGCGCGTCTGGGGGGACAGAGTGACCAGTGAGTGACCACTGAGTGACCATTGAGTGACCAGAGTGAGCACTGAGTGACCACTGAGTGACCAGAGTGACCAAAGTGATCACTGAGTGAGCACGGAGCCCCAGAGCGCCCCAGCACTCGGACAGCGCGTCTGGGGGAGAGTGACCAGTGAGTGACCAGTGAGTGACCAGTGAGTGACCAGTGAGTGACCACAGTGACCACTGAGTGACCACTGAGTGACCAGAGTGAGCACTGAGTGACCAGTGAGTGACCAGAGTGACCACTGAGTGACCAGAGTGAGCACTGAGTGACCACTGAGTGAGCACTGAGCCCCAGAGCGCCCCAACACTCGGACAGCGTGTCTGGGGACAGAGTGACCAGTGAGTGACCACTGAGTGACCAGTGAGTGACCACTGAGTGACCAGAGTGAGCACTGAGTGACCACTGAGTGAGCACTGAGCCCCAGAGTGCCCCAGCACTCGGACAGCGCGTCTGGGGGAGAGTGACCAGTGAGTGACCACTGAGTGACCACTGAGTGACCAGAGTGACCACTGAGTGAGCACTGAGCCCCAGAGCGCCCCAGCACTCGGACAGCGCGTCTGGGGACAGAGTGACCAGTGAGTGACCACTGAGTGACCAGAGTGACCACTGAGTGACCACTGAGTGACCACTGATACCCCCAGAGTGACCACTGAGTGACCACTGAGTGACCACTGATACCCCCAGAGTGGGCACTGAGTGACCACTGAGTGAGCACTGAGCCCCAGAGTGCCCCAACACTCGGACAGCGCGTCTGGGGACAGAGTGACCACTGAGTGAGCACTGAGTGACCACTGAGTGACCAGAGTGAGCACTGAGTGAGCACTGAGTGACCACTGAGTGACCACAGTGATCACTGATACCCCCAGAGTGGGCACTGAGCCCCAGAGCGCCCCAACACTCGGACAGCACGTCTGGGGGAGAGTGACCACTGAGTGACCACTGAGTGACCACTGAGTGACCACAATGAGCACTGAGTGACCACAGTGACCACTGAGTGACCAGTGACTGACCACAGTGACCACTGTGTGACCACTGAGTGACCACTGAGTGACCAGTGAGTGACCAGTGACACCCCAGAGTGAGCACTGAGTGACCACAGTGACCACTGTGTGACCATTGAGTGACCACTGAGTGACCACTGACCCCTCCCCCAGGAGCACCGGGCCGGTGTCACCACCCAGGGACCCTCCCCCAGTGTCACCATGTCCCCCCCAGTCCTTGAGACCCCCCCGTGTCCCCTCCATGTCCCAATGTCCCCAATGTCCCCAATGTCCCCAATGTCCCCATGTCCCCACTGTCCCCAATGTCCCCAGGTGTGTCCCCAATGTCCCCATGTCCCCAATGTCCCCTCAGTGCCCCCAATGTCCCCATGTCCCCAATGTCCCCAATATCCCCAATGTCCCCTCAGTGTCCCCAATGTCCCCAGTGTCCCCGTGTCCCCAATGTCCCCAGTGTCCCCAGTGTCCCCAGTGTCCCCAATGTCCCCAATGTCCCCATGTCCCCACTGTCCCCTCAGTGTCCCCTCAGTGTCCCCAATGTCCCCACTGTCCCCTCAGTGTCCCCAATGTCCCCTCAGTGTCCCCTCACCAGCCAGCTGCTCCATCATGGCGGGGCTGTGCAGGGGCGTGTGTCCCTGTGTCCCCAATGCCCCCAATGTCCCCATGTCCCCAATGTCGCCACTGTCCCCTCAGTGTCCCCATGTCCCCTCACCTGCCAGCTGCTCCATCATGGCGGGGCTGTGCAGGGGGGTGTGTCCCTGTGTCCCCAGTGCCCCCAATGTCCCCAATGTCCCCTCAGTGTCCCAATGTCCCCAATGCCCCCAGTGTCCCCAATATCCCCAATGTCCCCAATGTCCCCAATATCCCCTCAGTGTCCCCAATATCCCCAATGCCCCCAATGTCCCCAATGTCCCCAGTGCCCCCAATGTCCCCAATGCCCCCAATGTCCCCATGTCCCCTCAGTGTCCCCATGTCCCCATGTCCCCAATGTCCCCAGTGTCCCCAGTGTCCCCATGTCCCCAATGTCCCCAGTGTCCCCAGTGTCCCCAATGTCCCCAATATCCCCAATGTCCCCAATGTCCCCAGTGTCCCCAGTGTCCCCATGTCCCCAATGTCCCCAATGACCCCAATGTCCCCATGTCCCCAATGTCCCCTCAGTGTCCCCAATGTCCCCACTGTCCCCTCAGTGTCCCCATGTCCCCTCAGTGTCCCCATGTCCCCTCAGTGTCCCCTCAGTGTCCCCTCACCGGCCAGCTGCTCCATCATGCCGGGGCTGTGCAGGGGGGTGTGTCCCTGTGTCCCCAATGTCCCCTCAGTGTCCCCAATGTCCCCTCAGTGTCCCCAATGCCCCCAATGTCCCCAATGTCCCCATGTCCCCAATGTCCCCATGTCCCCAGTGTCCCCAATGTCCCCTCAGTGTCCCAATGTCCCCAATGTCCCCAATGTCCCCAGTGTCCCCAATGTCCCCACTGTCCCCTCAGTGTCCCCTCACCCGCCAGCTGCTCCATCATGGCGGGGCTGTGCAGGGGAGTGTGTCCCTGTGTCCCCAGTGTCCCAAATGTCCCCTCAGTGTCCCCATGTCCCCTCAGTGTCCCCACTGTCCCCTCAGTGTCCCCACTGTCCCCTCAGTGTCCCCTCACCGGCCAGCTGCTCCATCATGCTGGGGCTGTGCAGGGGGGTGTGTCCCTGTGTCCCCAATGTCTCCAATGTCCCCAGTGTCCCCAATGCCCCCAATGCCCCCAATGTCCCCAATGTCCCCAATATCCCCAATGTCCCCAATGTCCCCTCAGTGTCCCCAATGTCCCCTCAGTGTCCCTGTGTCCCCAATGCCCCCAATGCCCCCAGTGTCCCCAATGCTCCCAGTGTCCCCAGTGTCCCCATGTCCCCACTGTCCCCAATGTCCCCAGTGTCCCCAATGTCCCCTCAGTGTCCCAATGTCCCCAATATCCCCAGTGTCCCCAATGTCCCCAATGTCCCCTCAGTGTCCCCATGTCCCCTCAGTGTCCCCATGTCCCCTCACCGGCCAGCTGCTCCATCATGCTGGGGCTGTGCAGGGGGGTGTGTCCCTGTGTCCCCAATATCCCCAATGCCCCCACTGTCCCCTCAGTGTCCCCATGTCCCCTCAGTGTCCCCAATGCCCCCAATGTCCCCAATATCCCCAATGTCCCCAATATCCCCAATGTCCCCAGTGCCCCCACTGTCCCCCATGTCCCCAATGTCCCCAATGTCCCCAATGTCCCCAATGTCCCCAATATCCCCAATGTCCCCAGTGCCCCCAATGTCCCCATGTCCCCACTGTCCCCTCAGTGTCCCCTCAGTGTCCCCTCAGTGTCCCCTCACCGGCCAGCTGCTCCATCATGGCGGGGCTGTGCAGGGGGATGTATCCCCAATGTCCCCATGTCCCCGTGTCCCCCAATGTCCCCAATGTCCCCAGTGCCCCCAATGTCCCCAATATCCCCAATGTCCCCATGTCCCCAATGTCCCCTCAGTGTCCCCAATGTCCCCAGTGCCCCCAATGTCCCCTCAGTGTCCCCATGTCCCCAATGTCCCCTCAGTGTCCCCTCACCGGCCAGCTGCTCCATCATGCCGGGGCTGTGCAGGAGGGTGTGTCCCCAATGTCCCCGTGTCCCCATGTCCCCAATGTCCCCAATATCCCCAATGTCCCCAATGTCCTCATGTCCCCAATGTTCCCAATGTCCCCTCAGTGTCCCCATGTCCCCTCACCGGCCAGCTGCTCCATCATGCTGGGGCTGTGCAGGGGGGTGTGTCCCTGTGTCCCCAATGTCCCCAATGTCCCCAGTGCCCCCAATGTCCCCAATGTCCCCACTGTCCCCTCAGTGTCCCCTCAGTGTCCCCTCACCGGCCAGCTGCTCCATCATGGCGGGGCTGTGCAGGGGCGTGTGCCCCCAGTGTCCCCAATGCCCCCAGTGTCCCCAATGTCCCCAATGTCCCCAATGTCCCCAGTGTCCCCAATGCCCCCAATGTCCCCAATGTCCCCAGTGCCCCCAATGTCCCCAATGTCCCCAATGTCCCCTCAGTGTCCCCATGTCCCCAGTGTCCCCAATGTCCCCAATGTTCCCAGTGTCCCCAGTGTCCCCAATGTCCCCTCAGTGTCCCCATGTCCCCAATGTCCCCACGTTCCCAATGTCCCCAATGTCCCCACTGTCCCCTCAGTGTCCCCTCACCGGCCAGCTGCTCCATCATGCGGGGCTGTGCAGGGGGGTGTGTCCCTGTGTCCCCAATGTCCCCAATGTCCCCAGTGCCCCTAATATCCCCAATGTCCCCAATGTCCCCAATGTCCCCTCAGTGTCCCCATGTCCCCTCACCGGCCAGCTGCTCCATCATGGCGGGGCTGTGCAGGGGGGTGTGTCCCTGTGTCCCCAATGTCCCCAATGTCCCCAGTGCCCCCAATATCCCCAATGTCCCCAATGTCCCCAATGTCCCCTCAGTGTCCCCATGTCCCCTCACCGGCCAGCTGCTCCATCATGGCGGGGCTGTGCAGGGGGTGTGTCCCCAATGTCCCCTCAGTGTCCCAATGTCCCCAATATCCCCACGTCCCCAGTGCCCCCAATGTCCCCACTGTCCCCAATGTCCCCAATGTCCCCAATGTCCCCTCAGTGTCCCCACTGTCCCCTCAGTGTCCCCTCACCGGCCAGCTGCTCCATCATGGCGGGGCTGTGCAGGGGCGTGGGCGCGATCCGCAGCATTTCGCCGCCGCGCGGCACCGTGGGCGGGTTGATGGCCTGGATGTAAAACCCGCGGTGCAGCAGAGCCCGGCTCAGGCGCGTGGCGGCCTGCGCGTCACCCACCTGCGCCCCAAAAACAGCATCGGCACCCCGAAATACACAGCGTGGGCACCCCGAAATCACCGTGGGACCCCAAAATCGGCACCCCGAAATCACCCCGAAATCTGCACCCCGAAATGTACAGCATCGGCACCCCGAAATGTACAGCATCGGCACCCCGAAATACACAGCGTGGGCACCCCGAAACCGGCACCCCAAAATCGGCACCCCGAAATACACAGCATCGGCACCCCGAAACCACCATGGGACCCCGAAATCGGCACCCCAAAATACACGGCATCGGCACCCCGAAATCACCATGGGACCCCGAAATCGGCACCCCGAAACCGGCACCCCAAAAACGGCACCCCAAAAACAGCACCCCAAAATCACCCCCAAATGTACAGCACCCCGAAATCACCGTGGGACCCCGAATCGGCTCAGCCGGGGGGCGGCCTGGGCGTCACCCACCTGCGCCCCAAAATACACAGCGTGGGCACCCCGAAATACACAGGGTGGGCACCCCGAAATACACAGCGTGGGCACCCCGAAACCGGCACCCCAAAATCGGCACCCCAAAATCGGCACCCCGAAATGTACAGCACCCCGAAATCACCCTGGGACCCCGAATCGGCTCAGCCGGGGGGCGGCCTGCGCGTCACCCACCTGCGCCCCGAAATACACAGCATGGGCACCCCGAAATACACAGCGTGGGCACCCCGAAATACACGGCATCGGCACCCCGAAATACACAGCATCGGCACCCCGAAATACACAGCATGGGCACCCCGAAATATACCGCATCGGCACCCCGAAATCACCGTGGGACCCCAAAATCGGCACCCCGAAATCACCATGGGACCCCGAAATTGGCACCCCGAAATGTACAGCATTGGCACCCCGAAATACACAGCATGGGCACCCCGAAATCACCCCGAAACCGGCACCCCGAAATACACAGCATCGGCTCCCCGAAATGTACAGCATCAGCACCCCGAAATCACCGTGGGACCCCGAAGTCAGCACCCCGAAATCATCCTGAGACCCTGAATCGGCTCTGCCGGGGGGCGGCCTGGGCGTCACCCACCTGCGCCCCAAAAACAGCATGGGCACCCCGAAACCGGCACCCCAAAAACAGCACCCCAAAATCACCCCGAAATCAGCACCCCGAAATCACCGTGGGACCCCGAATCGGCTCAGCCGGGGGGCGGCCTGCGCGTCACCCACCTGCACCCCAAAATACACAGCGTGGGCACCCCGAAATGTACAGCATCAGCACCCCGAAATGTACAGCGTGGGCACCCCGAAATCACCGTGGGACCCCAAAATCGGCACCCCGAAATCACCCCAAAATCGGCACCCCGAAATACACAGCATCGGCACCCCGAAATCACCATGGGACCCCGAAATGTACAGCATGGGCACCCCGAAATACACAGCATCGGCACCCCGAAATACACAGCATGGGCACCCCGAAATACACAGCGTGGGCACCCCGAAATACACGGCATGGGCACCCCGAAATACACAGCATGGGCACCCCGAAACCGGCACCCCAAAATCGGCACCCCAAAATCGGCACCCCGAAATGTACAGCACCCCGAAATCACCGTGGGACCCCGAATCGGCTCAGCCGGGGGGCGGCCTGCGCGTCACCCACCTGCACCCCAAAATATACAGCATCGGCACCCCGAAATGTACAGCATGGGCACCCCGAAATACACAGCATGGGCACCCCGAAATGTACAGCATGGGCACCCCGAAATGTACAGCATGGGCACCCCGAAATACACAGCGTGGGCACCCCGAAATGTACAGCATGGGCACCCCGAAATACACAGCATCGGCACCCCGAAACCGGCACCCCGAAACCGCCACCCCGAAAACAGCACCCCAAAATCGGCACCCCGAAATCGGCACCCCGAAACCGCCACCCCGAAATCACCCCGAAATCGGCACCCCGAAATCGGCACCCCGAAATCACCCCGAAATCACCGTGGGACCCCAAAATGGGCACCCCAAAATCACCCCGAAATCGGCACCCCGAAATCACCGTGGGACCCCGAAATCGGCACCCCAAAATCACCCCGAATTCAGCACCCCGAAATCACCGTGGGACCCTGAATCGGCTCAGCCGGGGGGCGGCCTGGGCGTCACCCACCTGCACCCCAAAATATACAGCATCAGCACCCCGAAATCACCCCGAAATCGGCACCCCGAAAACAGCACCCCGAAATCACCGTGGGACACCAAAATCAGGACCCCAAAATCACCCCGAAATCACCGTGGGACCCCGAAATCGGCACCCCGAAATCACCCCGAAATCGGCACCCCGAAATTGGCACCCCGAAATCATCCCAAAACAAACGGCACCCCAAAACCGGCACCCCGAAATCACCCTGGGACCCTGAAATCAGCACCCCAAAACCGGCACCCCAGAATCGGCTCAGCCGGGGGGCGGCCTGGGCGTCACCCACTGCACCCCAAAAACAGCATCGGCACCCCGAATTCATGCCAAAACAAACGGTACCCCGAAACCGGCACCCCGAATTCAGCACCCCGAAATCACACTGGGACCCCGAAATCGGCACCCCGAAAACAGCACCCCGAAATCACCGTGGGACCCCGAAATCGGCACCCCGAAATCACCCCGAAATCGGCACCCCGAAAACAGCACCCCGAAATCATCCTGAGACCCTGAATCAGCTCAGCCGGGGGGGCGGCCTGCGCGTCACCCACCTGCACCCCAAAAACGGCACTGGCACCCCAAAAACGGCACCCCGAAATCGGCACCCCGAAATTAGCACCCCAAAAACAGCATTGGCATCCCGAAAACAGCATCGGCACCCCAAAAACGGCATTGGCACCGCAAAAACAGCACCCCGAAATCACCGTGGGACCCCGAAATCGGCGCCCCGAAATCGGCACCCCGAAATCACCCCGAAAACAGCACCCCGAAATCGGCACCCCAAAATCAGCATCCCAAAATTGGCACCCCGAAATCACCCTGGGACCCCAAAATCGGCACCCCGAAAAAGGCACCCCAAAATCGGCACCCCGAAATCGGCACCCCGAAATCGGCACCCCGAAATCACCCCGAAAACAGCACCCCGAAATCACCGTGGGACCCCGAATCGGCTCAGCCGGGGGGCGGCCTGGGCATCACCCACCCGCACCCCGAAACCGGCACCCCCAAATCACCCCAAAAACAGCACCCCGAAATCGGCACCCCAAAATCAGCATCCCAAAATTGGCACCCCGAAATCACCCTGGGACCCCAAAATCGGCACCCCGAAAAAGGCACCCCGAAATCACCCCGAAATCACCATGGGACACCAAAATCAGGACCCCGAAATTACCGTGGGACCCCGAAATCGGCACCCCAAAATCACCCTGAAATCACCCTGAAATCACCCTGGGACCCCAAAATCGGCACCCCAAAATCACCCTGAAATCACCGTGGGACCCCGAAATCGGCACCCCGAAAAAGGCACCTCGAAATCGGCACCCCGAAATCACCCCGAAATCACCATGGGACCCCAAAATCGGCACCCCGAAAAAGGCACCCCGAAATCGGCACCCCGAAATCGGCACCCCGAAATCACCCCGAAATCACCCTGGGACCCCAAAATCGGCACCCCGAAATCGGCACCTCGAAATCAGCACCCCAAAAACAGCACCCCGAAATCACCGTGGGACCCCACCCCCTAAACCCCTTAAATCCCCAGAACCCCAAGTAAAATCCCCCCTCAAACACTCCCAAATCCCCAAGCCACTCACGGGCACGGCACGATGTATTGGGATGGGCAGGACGGGCCCCCCAAACCCCCCAAAATCCCCCTTTACACCCCCCAAAGCCCTTTACACCCCCAAAACCCCAAATCCCCCAAAACCCCCAAAATCCCCAAACCACTCACGGGCACGGGCACGATGTGGCTGGGGGGCGGGCAGGGCGGGCACCCCCAAACCCCCCAAATCCCCTTTACACCCCCCAAAAATCCCCAAATTTCACTCACGGGCACGGGCACGATGTGGCTGGGCTGGGCAGGCGGGCACCCCCAAACCCCCCAAACTCCCCAAAATCCCCTTTACACTCCCCCAAACCCACCCAAACCCCCAAAATCCCCCCAAAATCCCTTTACACCCCCAAACCCCCCAAAACCCCCAAAATCCCCAAATTTCACTCACGGGCACGGGCACGATGTGGCGCGGGCAGCGCGGGCACCCCAAACCCTCAAACCCCCAAACCCCCAAAATCCCCCCCAAAATCCCCCAAAATCCCCTTTACACCCTCCCAACCCCCCAAAACCCCAAAATCCCCAAACCACTCAGGGGCACGGGCACGATGTGGCTGGGCGCGGCAGCGGCACCCCCAAACCCCCAAAATCCCCTTTACACCCCCCAAACTCTCACAGGACCCCCAAAATCCCCAAATTTCACTCACGGGCACGGGCACGATGTGGCTGGGGCGGGCAGGACGGGCACCCCAAACCCCCAAAACCCCCAAAATCCCTCAAACAGCCCCAAACACCCCCAAATCTCACTCACGGGCACGATGGCTGGGGATGGGCAGGGCGGGCACCCCAAACCCCCCAAAATCCCCTTTACACCCCCAAACCCACCCAAACCCCCCAAACCCCCCAAAATCCCCAAATCACTCACGGGCACGGGCACGATGGGCTGGGCGCGGGCAGGGCGGCACCCCAAAACCCCCAAAATCCCCTTTACACCCCCCCAAACCCCCAAAACCCCCAAAGCCCCCAAAATCCCCAAATTTCACTCACGGGCACGGGCACGATGTGGCTGGGGATGGGCAGCGCGGGCACCCCCAAACCCACCCAAACCCCCATATCCCCAAATCCCCCAGAATCGCCCCCAGACTCACGGGCACGGGCACGATGTGGCTGGGCGCGGCAGGGCGGGCACCCCAAACCCCAAAACCCCCACAACCCCAAATCCCCCAAAACCCCCCAAAATCCCCAAATCACTCACGGGCACGGGCACGATGTGGCTGGGGGCGGGCAGTGCGGACACCCCAAACCCCCAAAATCCCTTTACACCCCCCAAACCCCCCAGAATCCCCCAAATCCCCCCCAAACCCCCAAAATCCCCTTTACACCCCCTAAACCCCAAACCCTCCCAGGACCCCCCAAAATCCCCAAATTTCACTCACGGGCACGGGCACGATGTGGCTAAGGCGTGGGCAGGCGGGCACGCCGCGGTCCCGCAGCAGCACCGCAGGTGTTTGGCGTTGCGCTGGTGCGCGCGGCGCAGCGCCCTCGGGGACCCAAAACCCGCAGCGCCGCCAGCGCCCCCAGCACCGCTGGCGGCAGCGCCGTGGTGAAGATGAACTGGGGCCCGAAGGAGCGAACGGCGTCCACCAGGCGGCGCTGCCCGCGATGTACCCGCCCACAGCGCCCAGGGCTTTGCCTGCGGGGAAATTGGGGGTCAGGGGTACCTGAAATCTGATAGGCACCCCTGAAATATCCCCAGAGCCCCACAGATACCCCCAAACCTTATAAATACATCAATATTCTATAGATTGCACAGACCTGCCCTAGCTTCGCCCAGGGGCTTTGCCTGCGGGGGAAATTGGGGGTCAGGGGGCACCCCGAAATCTGACAGGCACCCCAAAACCTTCCCAAAACCCCATAGATACCCTAAACCCTATAAATACATCAATATCCTATAGATTGCACAGACCCGCCCACGGCGCCCACGGCTTTGCCTGGGGGGAAATGGGGGGGGTCAGGGGGCACCCCGAAATCTGATAGACACCCCCAAAATATCCCCAGAGCCCCACAGAGCCCATAGAACCCCACAGACACCCCAAATTCCTATCGGTGCATCAGAATCTTATAGATCCCATAGACCCGCCCACGGCGCCCAGGGCTTTTCCTGCGGGGAAATTGGGGGTCAGGGGTACCCTGAAATCTGATAGACACCCCAAAATATCCCCAGAGCCCCATAGATACCCCAAACCCTATAGGTACATCAATATCCTATAGATCCCATAGACCCGCCCACGGCGCCCACGGCTTTGCCGGGGGGGAAATGGGGGGGTCAGGGAGCACCCCGAAATCTGATAGACACCCCAAAATCTGACAGGCACCCCAAAATATCCCCAGAGCCCCACAGAGCCCATAGAACCCCATAGACACCCCAAATTCCTATCGGTGCATCAGAATCTTATAGATCCCATAGACCCGCCCACGGCACCCAGGGCTTTTCCTGCGGGGAAATTGGGGGGTCAGGGGGCACCCCGAAATCTGATAGACACCCCGAAATATCCCCAGAGCCCCATAGATACTCCAATCCCTATAGGTACATCAATATCCTATAGATCCCATAGACCCGCCCACGGCGCCCAGGGCCTTCCCTGGGGGGAAATGGGGGGGTCAGGGGGGTACCCCGAAATCTGACAGGCACCCCGAAATATCCCCAGAGCCCCATAGAGGCTCCAATCCTTATAAATACATCAATATAGAGGCATCAATATCCTATAGATCCCAGGGAGGAAACAGGGGGAAAATGGGGGTCAGGGGGCACCCCGAAATCTGACAGGCACCCCGAAATCTGACAGACACCCCAAAATATCCCCAGAGCCCCACAGAGACTCCAATCCCTATAAATACATCAATATTCTATAGATCCCATAGACCCGCCCACGGCGCCCAGGGCTTTGCCTGGGGGAAAATGGGGGGGTCAGGGGGTACCCCGAAATCTGACAGGCACCCCGAAATCTGACAGACACCCCAAAATATCCCCAGAGCCCCACAGAGACTCCAATCCCTATAGGTACATCAATATTCTATAGATGACATAGACCCGCCCACGGCGCCCAGGGCTTTGCCTGCGGGGAAATTGGGGGGTCAGGGGGTACCCCGAAATCTGATAGGCACCCCGAAATCTGATAGACACCCCCAAAATATCCCCAGAGCCCCATAGAGGCTCCAATCCCTATAAATACATCAATATAGAGGCATCAATATCCTATAGATCCCAGGGGGGAAAATGGGGGAAAAATGGGGGTCAGGGGTACCCCGAAATCTGACAGACACCCCGAAATCTGATAGACACCCCCAAAATATCCCCAGAACCCCACAGAGCCCATAGAACCCCATAGACACCCCAAATTCCTATAGGTACATCAATATCCTATAGATGACACAGACCCGCCCACGGCGCCCAGGGCCTTCCCTGGGGGGAAATGGGGGGTCAGGGGGCACCCCGAAATCTGACAGGCACCTGGAAATCTGATAGACACCCCAAAACCTTCCCAAAACCTCATAGACACCCCAAACCCTACAGAGACACTAATATCCTATAGATTGCACAGACCCGCCCACGGCGCCCACGGCTTTGCCTGGGGGGAAACGGGGGGTCAGGGGGCACCCCGAAATCTGACAGGCACCCCCAAAATATCCCCAAAACCCCATAGATACCCCAATCCCTATAGATACAGTAATATGGAGGCATCAATATCCTATAAATCCCATAGACCCGCCCACGGCTTTGCCTGGGGGGAAACGGGGGGAAAATGGGGGAAAAATGGGGGTCAGGGGGCACCCCGAAATCTGATAGACACCCCGAAATCTGATAGACACCCCAAAACCTTCCGAAAACCTCATAGACACCCCAAATTCCTATAGGTACATCAATATTCTATAGATGACATAGACCCGCCCACGGCGCCCAGGGCTTTTCCTGCGGGGAAATTGGGGGGTCAGGGGTACCCCGAAATCTGACAGGCACCCCGAAATCTGATAGACACCCCGAAATCTGACAGACACCCCAAAATATCCCCAAAACCCCACAGACACCCCAAAATCCCTAGAGATACATTAATATCCTATGGATTGCACAGACCCGCCCATGGCGCCCACGGCCTTCCCTGGGGGGAAATGGGGGGAAAATGGGGGTCAGGGGGCACCCCGAAATCTGACAGACACCCCGAAATCTGACAGGCACCCCAAAATATCCCCAGAGCCCCACAGAGCCCATGGAACCCCATAGACACCCCAAATTCCTATAGCTGCATCAGAATCTTATAGATCCCATAGACCCGCCCACGGTGCCCAGGGCTTTTCCTGCGGGGAAATTGGGGGGTCAGGGGGAACCCCGAAATCTGACAGACACCCCGAAATCTGACAGACACCCCGAAATATCCCCAGAGCCCCATAGAGGCTCCAATCCCTATAAATACATCAATATAGAGGCATCAATATCCTATAGATCCCATAGACCCGCCCACGGCTTTGCCTGGGGGGAAACGGGGGGAAAATGGGGGAAAAATGGGGGTCAGGGGGCACCCCGAAATCTGACAGGCACCCCGAAATCTGACAGACACCCCCAAAATATCCCCAGAGCCCCACAGAGCCCATAGAACCCCATAGACACCCCAAATTCCTATAGGTACATCAGAATCTTATAGATCCCATAGACCCGCCCACGGTGCCCAGGGCCTTCCCTGGGGGGAAATTGGGGGGTCAGGGGGTACCCCGAAATCTGATAGACACCCCGAAATCTGATAGACACCCGAAAATATCCCCAGAGCCCCATAGATACCCCAATCCCTATAAATACATCAATATTCTATAGATGACATAGACTGCCCACGGCAGCCAGGGCTTTGCCTGCGGGAAATTGGGGGTCAGGGGGCACCTGAAATCTGACAGGCACCCCAAAATATCCTCTGCAGAGCCCCATAGAGACCCAACCAAATAGCCAAATCCTAGATCCATAGACGGCTTTAAATTAGCACCCCAAAAACAGCATTGGCATCCCGAAAACAGCATCGGCACCCCAAAAACGGCATTGGCACCGCAAACAGCACCCCAGAAATCACCGTAGGACCCCGAAATCGAGCGCCCCGAAATCGGCACCCAAAATCACCCAAAAACAGCACCCCGAAATCAGCACCCCAAAATCAGCATCCCAAATTGGCACCCTGAAATCACCCTGGGACCCCAAAATCGGCACCCCGAAAAAGGCACCCCAAAATCGGCACCCCGAAATCAGCACCCCGAAATCAGCACCCCGAAATCACCCAGAAAACAGCACCCCCGAAATCACCGTAGGACCCCGAATCCCAGCTCAGCCGGGGCAGCCTGGGCATCACCCACCCGCACCCCGAAACCGGCACCCCCAAATCACCCCAAAAACAGCACCCCGAAATCAGCACCCCAAAATCAGCATCCCAAAATTGGCACCCCGAAATCACCCTGGGACCCCAAAATCAGCACCCCGAAAAAGGCACCCCGAAATCACCCAGAAATCACCATGGGACACCAAAATCAGGACCCCGAAATTACCGTGGGACCCCGAAATCAGCACCCCAAAATCACCCTGAAATCACCCTGAAATCACCCTGGGACCCCAAAATCGGCACCCCAAAATCACCCTGAAATCACCGTAGGACCCCGAAATCGGCACCCCGAAAAAGGCACCTCGAAATCGGCACCCCGAAATCACCCCGAAATCACCATAGGACCCCAAAATCGGCACCCCGAAAAAGGCACTGAAATCGGCACCCCGAAATCAGCACCCCGAAATCACCCCGAAATCACCCTGGGACCCCAAAATCGGCACCCTGAAATCGGCACCTCGAAATCAGCACCCCAAAAACAGCACCCCGAAATCACCGTGGGACCCTGAAATCAGCACCCCAAAATCAGCTTTTGAAATCACCCCGAAATCAGCACCCCGAAATCATCCTGAGACCCTGAATCGGCTCAGCCGGGGGCTGACCTGGGCGTCACCCACCTGCACCCCAAAAACGGCACTGGCACCCCAAAAACTGCATTGGCACCCCAGAAAACCAGCACCCCGAAATCAGCACCCTGAAATCAGCACCCCAAACCAGCACCCCAAATCCCCAAAACCTCCCTAAACCTCCCCAACCCCCAAATCCTCCTCAAACCTCCCCAAGCCCTCCAAATCCCTTCACAGTCCCCAGATCCCCCAAAACCTCCCCAAATCCCCAGAAACTCCCCAAATCCCCCAAAACCTCTACAAACCCCCAAAATCCCCCAAAATCCCTTTACACCCCCAAAACCCCAAATCCCCAGAACCCCCAAAATCCCCCTCAAACACCCCCCAAAATCCCCAAGCCACTCACGGGCAATGGGGCACGATGTGGCTGGGGATGGGCAGACAGACCCCCAAACCCCCCAAAATCCCTTTACACCCCAAATGCCCTTTACACCCCCAAAACCCCCCAAATCCCCCAAACCCCCAAAATCCCCAAACCACTCACGGGCACGGGCACGATGTGGCTGGGGGCAGGCAAGCGGGCACCCCCAAAACCCCAAAATCCCTTTACACCCCCAAAATCCCCAAATTTCACTCACAGGCACGGGCACGATGTGGCTGGGCATGGGCAGAACAGAGCACCCCAAACCCCCAAACCCCCAAAATCCCCTTTACACCCCCAAACCCACCCAAACCCCCAAAATCCCCCAAAATCCCTTTACACCCCCAAACCCCCAAAACCCCCAAAATCCCCAAATTTCACTCACAGGCACGGGCACGATGTGGCTGGGCTTGGGCAGCGCAGGCACCCCAAAACCCCTCAAACCCCCAAAACCCCCAAAATCCCCCAAAATCCCCCAAAATCCCTTTACACCCTCCCAACCCCCAAAACCCCAAAATCCCCAAACCACTCAGGGGCACGGGCACGATGTGGCTGGGCGCATGAGCAGCAGGCACCCCAAACCCCAAAATCCCCTTTACACCCCCAAACTCTCACAGGACCCCAAAATCCCCAAATTTCACTCTGGGGCACGGGCACGATGTGGCTGGGGGCGGGCAGGACAGGCACCCCAAACCCCCAAAACCCCCAAAATCCCCCTCAAACAGCCCCAAACACCCCCAAATCTCACTCCACGGGCACGATGTGGCTGGGGATGGGCAGGGCAGGCACCCCAAACCCCAAAATCCCCTTTACACCCCCAAACCCACCCAAACCCCCAAAACCCCCAAAATCCCCAAATCACTCACAGGCACGGGCACGATGTGGCTGGGCGCGGGCAGGGCAGGCACCCCAAAACCCCAAAATCCCCTTTACACCCCCAAACCCCAAAACCCCCCAAAGCCCCAAAATCCCCAAATTTCACTCACGGGCACGGGCACGATGTGGCTGGGGATGGGCAGCGGCAGGCACCCCAAACCCACCCAAACCCCCATATCCCCAAATCCCCCAGAATCGCCCCCAGACTCACGGGCACGGGCACGATGTGGCTGGGCGCGGGCAGGGCAGGCACCCCCAAACCCCCCCAAAACCCCCCACAACCCCCCCAAATCCCCCCAAAACCCCCCAAAATCCCCAAATCACTCACGGGCACGGGCACGATGTGGCTGGGGGCGGGCAGTCTGGACACCCCAAACCCCAAAATCCCTTTACACCCCCAAACCCCCAGAATCCCCCAAATCCCCAAAACCCCCAAAATCCCTTTACACCCCCTAAGCCCCCAAACCCTCCCAGGACCCCCCAAAATCCCCAAATTTCACTCACGGGCACGGGCACGATGTGGCTGGGCGCGGGCAGGGCGGGCACGCCGCGGTCCCGCAGCAGCACCCGCAGGTGTTTGGCGTTGCGCTGGTGCGCGCGGCGCAGCGCCCCCTCGGGGACCCCAAAACCCGCAGCGCCGCCAGCGCCCCAGCACCGCCGGCGGCAGCGCCGTGGTGAAGATGAAACCGGGCCCGAAGGAGCGAACGGCGTCCACCAGGGCGGCGCTGCCCGCGATGTACCCGCCCACAGCGCCCAGGGCTTTGCCTGCGGGGAAATTGGGGGGTCAGGGGGTACCCCGAAATCTGATAGGCACCCCGAAATATCCCCAGAGCCCCACAGATACCCCAAACCTTATAAATACATCAATATTCTATAGATTGCACAGACCCGCCCACGGCGCCCAGGGCTTTGCCTGCGGGGAAATTGGGGGGTCAGGGGGCACCCCGAAATCTGACAGGCACCCCAAAACCTTCCCAAAACCCCATAGATACCCTAAACCCTATAAATACATCAATATCCTATAGATTGCACAGACCCGCCCACGGCGCCCACGGCTTTGCCTGGGGGGAAATGGGGGGGGTCAGGGGGCACCCCGAAATCTGATAGACACCCCCAAAATATCCCCAGAGCCCCACAGAGCCCATAGAACCCCACAGACACCCCAAATTCCTATCGGTGCATCAGAATCTTATAGATCCCATAGACCCGCCCACGGCATGGGGGCTTTTCCTGCGGGGAAATTGGGGGTCAGGGGTACCCCGAAATCTGATAGACACCCCAAAATATCCCCAGAGCCCCATAGATACCCCAAACCCTATAGGTACATCAATATCCTATAGATCCCATGGACCGCCCACGGCGCCCCGGCTTGCCGGGGAAATGGAGGGGTCAGGAGCACCGAAATCTGATAGACACCCCAAAATCGACAGGCACCCCAAAATATCCCCAGAGCCCCACAGAGCCCATAGAACCCCATAGACACCCCAAATTCCTATCGGTGCATCAGAATCTTATAGATCCCATAGACCCGCCCACGGCACCCAGGGCTTTTCCTGCGGGGAAATTGGGGGGTCAGGGGGCACCCCGAAATCTGATAGACACCCCGAAATATCCCCAGAGCCCCATAGATACTCCAATCCCTATAGGTACATCAATATCCTATAGATCCCATAGACCGCCCACGGTGCCAGGGCCTTCCCTGGGAAATGGGGGTCAGGGGGGTACCGAAATCTGACAGGCACCCCGAAATATCCCCAGAGCCCCATAGAGGCTCCAATCTTATAAATACATCAATATAGAGGCATCAATATCCTATAGATCCCAGGGGGAGGAAACAGGGGGAAAATGGGGTCAGGGGCACCCCGAAATCTGACAGGCACCCCGAAATCTGACAGACACCCCAAAATATCCCCAGAGCCCCACAGAGACTCCAATCCCTATAAATACATCAATATTCTATAGATCCCAGAGCCCGCACGGCCCAGGGCTTTGCCTGGGGGAAAATGGGGGGTCAGGGAAATTTTGAAATCTGACAGGCACCCCGAAATCTGACAGACACCCAAAATATCCCCAGAGCCCCACAGAGACTCCAATCCCTATAGGTACATCAATATTCTATAGATGACATAGACCCGCCCCACGGCGCCCAGGGCTTTGCCTGCGGGGAGTGGGGGGTCAGGGGTACCCGAAATCTGATAGGCACCCCGAAATCTGATAGACACCCCCAAAATATCCCCAGAGCCCCATAGAGGCTCAATCCCTATAAATACATCAATATAGAGGCATCAATATCCTAGATCCCAGGGGGAAAATGGGGAAAAATGGGGGTCAGGGGTACCCCGAAATCTGACAGACACCCCGAAATCTGATAGACACCCCCAAAATATCCCCAGAACCCCACAGAGCCCATAGAACCCCATAGACACCCCAAATTCCTATAGGTACATCAATATCCTATAGATGACACAGACCCACCCACGGCGCCCAGGGCCTTCCTGGGGGAAATGGGGTCAGGGGCACCCGAAATCTGACAGGCACCTGGAAATCTGATAGACACCCCAAAACCTTCCCAAAACCTCATAGACACCCCAAACCCTACAGAGACACTAATATCCTATAGATTGCACAGACCCGCCCACGGGGCGCCCCGGCTTTGCCTGGGGGAAACAGGGGTCAGGGGGCACCCCGAAATCTGACAGGCACCCCAAAATATCCCCAAAACCCCATAGATACCCCAATCCCTATAGATACAGTAATATGGAGGCATCAATATCCTATAAATCCCATAGACCCGCCCACGGCTTTGCCTGGGGGAAACAGAGGAAAATGGGGAAAAATGGGGGTCAGGGGCACCCGAAATCTGATAGACACCCCGAAATCTGATAGACACCCCAAAACCTTCCGAAAACCTCATAGACACCCCAAATTCCTATAGGTACATCAATATTCTATAGATGACATAGACCCGCCCACGGCGCCCAGGGCTTTTCCTGCGGGGAAATTGGGGGGTCAGTACCCCCGAAATCTGACAGGCACCCCCGAAATCTGATAGACACCCCCCCAGAGCCCCATAGAGGCTCCAATCCTTATAAATACATCAATCCTAGAGGCATCAATATCCTATAGATCCCACAGACCCGCCCATGGCGCTTTGCCTGGGGAAACGGGGGAAAATGGGAAAATGGGGTCAGGGCACCTGAAATCTGACAGGCACCCGAAATCTGGACAGACACCCCCAAAATATCCCCAGAGCCCCACAGAGCCCATAGAACCCATAGACACCCCAAATTCCTATAGGTACATCAGAATCTATAGATCCCATAGACCCGCCCACGGTGCCCAGGGCCTTCCTGGGGAAATTGGGGGGTCAGGGGAACTGAAATCTGACAGACACCCCTGAAATCTGATAGACACCCAAAATATCCCCAGAGCCCCATAGAGGCTCCAATCCCTATAAATACATCAATATTCTATAGATGACATAGACCCGCCCACGGCAGCCAGGGCTTTGCCTGCGGGGAAATTGGGGGGTCAGGGGGCACCCCGAAATCTGACAGGCACCCCAAAATATCCCCAGAGCCCCATAGAGACTCCAATCCCTATAAATACGTCAATATCCTATAGATCCCATAGACCCGCCCACGGCTTTTCCTGGGGGGAAACGGGGGGAAAATGGGGGAAAAGTGGGGGTCAGGGGGTACCCCGAAATCTGACAGACACCCCGAAATCTGATAGACACCCCCAAAATATCCCCAGAGCCCCACAGAGCCCATGGAACCCCATGGACACCCCAAACTCCATAAATACATCAATATCCTATAGATGACACAGACCCGCCCACGGCGCCCAGGGCCTTTCCTGGGGGGAAATGGGGGGGTCAGGGAGCACCCCGAAATCTGACAGACACCCCGAAATCTGACAGACACCCCGAAATCTGATAGACACCCCAAAATATCCCCAAAACCCCATAGACACCCCAAAATCCCTATAGATACATTAATATCCTATAGAGTGCACAGACCCGCCCATGGCGCCCACGGCCTTTCCTGGGGGGAAATATGGGGGGGGTCAGGGGGTACCCCGAAATCTGACAGACACCCCAAAATATCCCCAGAGCCCCACAGAGACTCCAATCCCTATGGAGACCCCAAAATCCGATAGATATCATAGACCCGCCCACGGCACCCAGGGCCTTGCCTGCGGGGAAATTGGGGGGTCAGGGGGCACCCCGAAATCTGACCGGCACCCCAAAATATCCCCAGAGCCCCATAGAGGCTCCAATCCCTATAAATACATCAATATTCTATAGATCCCATAGACCCGCCCACGGCTTTGCCTGGGGGGAAACGGGGGGAAAATGGGGGAAAAATGGGGGTCAGGGGGCACCCCGAAATCTGACAGGCACCCCGAAATCTGACAGGCACCCCAAAATATCCCCAGAGCCCCACAGAGCCCATAGAACCCCACAGACACCCCAAATTCCTATAGGTGCATCAGAATCTTATAGATCCCATAGACCCGCCCACGGCGCCCAGGGCCTTCCCTGGGGGGAAATGGGGGGGTCAGGGGGCACCCCGAAATCTGACAGGCACCCCGAAATCTGACAGGCACCCAAAAATATCCCCAGAGCCCCATAGATACCGCAATCCCTATAAATACATCAATATAGAGGCATCAATATCCAATAGATCCCAGGGGGGAAAATGGGGGAAAAATGGGGGTCAGGGGCACCCCGAAATCTGACAGGCACCCCGAAATCTGACAGACACCCCAAAATATCCCCAGAGCCCCACGGAGCCCATGGAACCCCACAGACACCCCAAATTCCTATATATACATCAATATCCTATAGATCCCATAGACCCGCCCACGGCACCCAGGGCTTTGCCTGCGGGGAAATTGGGGGGTCAGGGGGCACCCCGAAATCTGACAGGCACCCCAAAATATCCCCAGAGCCCCACAGACACCCCAAAATCCCACAGATTCCACAGACTCCCCCCATTTTTGGGGTGTCCCCCTGTGCGGTCCCTGCCCCCCCCACCCCCCCCCCCAATTCTGGGGTCCCCCCCATTTTTGAGGTTCCCATTTTCGGGGTCCCCTCTTACCCAGTGTCCCAACACCTGTCCCACCCCGTTTTTGGGGTCCCCCCTCCCCGTTTCTGGGGTCCCCCCTCCCCGTTTCTGGGTCCCTCCCCATTTTTGGGGTTCCAAATTTCGAGGTTCCAAATTTCCGGGTCCCCCTCATTTTCGGGGTCCCCCTCCCCATTTTTGGGGTCCCCCTCACCGAGTGTCCCCGACACTTGTCCCTCCCCATTTCTGGGGTCCCCCTCCCCGTTTCTGGGGTTCCCCCTCCCCATTTTCAGGGTTCCAAATTTCAAGGTTCCAAATTTCCGGGTCCCCCCCATTTTCGGGGTCCCCCCCTCCATTTTGGGGTCCCCCATTTTGGGGTCCCCCTCCCCATTTTTGGGGTCCCCCTCACTGAGTGTCCCCGACACTTGTCCTCCCATTTCTGGGATCCCCCTCCCCATTTTTGGGGTTCCAAATTTCAAGGTTCCAAATTTCCGGGTCCCCCCCATTTTTGGGGTCTCTCTCCCCATTTTCAGGGTCCCCCTCCCCATTTTCAGGGTCCCCCTCCCCCTTTCTGGGGTTCCCCCCCCCATTTTCAGGGTTCCAAATTTCAAGGTTCTAAATTTCCGGGTCCCCCCCATTTTCGGGGTCCCCCCCCATTTTGGGGGTCCCCCCTCCCCATTTTTGGGGTCCCCCTCACCGAGTGTCCCCGCCACTTGTCCCTCCCCATTTCGGGTCCCCCTCCCCATTTTCAGGGTTCCAAATTTCAAGGTTCCAAATTTCCAGGTCCCCCATTTTCAGGGTCCCCCATTTTCGGGGTCCCCCATTTTGGGGGTCCCCCCTCCCCATTTCTGGGGTCCCCCTCCCCATTTTCGGGGTCCTCCTTACCCAGTGTCCCCGACACCTGTCCCTCCCCATTTTTGGGGTCCCCCCCCATTTGGGGGTCTCCTCACCGAGTGTCCCCGCCACCTGTCCCCCCCCATTTCTGGGGTCCCCCTCCCCATTTTTGGGGTCCCCCTCCCCGTTTCTGGGGTCCCTCCCCATTTAAGGGTTCCAAATTTCCGGGTCCTCCCCATTTTCGGGTCCCCCTCCCCATTTCGGGGTCCCTCTCCCCATTTCCGGGGTCCCCTCACCGAGTGTCCCCGACACCTGTCCCCCTCCCCATTTCTGGGGTCCCCCTCCCCATTTTTAGGGTTCCCCCTCCCCATTTTCGGGGTCCTCCCCCCCATTTTGGGGGTCCCCCTCCCCATTTTCAGGGTCCCCCTTCCCATTTTCGGGGTCCCCCTCCCCATTTTTGGGGTCCCCCTCACCAGTGTCCCGACACCTGCACCCCCCCATTTTTGGGGTCCCCCTCCCCATTTTCAGGGTCCCCCCCCCCATTTCGGGGTCCCCTCACCGAGTGTCCCCGACACCACGTCCACCTTGCCGCACGCCCCGTCCCTCTCGGCGATGCCGCCCCCCCGCGGCCCGTAGAGCCCCACGGCGTGAACCTCGTCCACGAAGGTGAGAGCGCCGTGGGCGTGGGCGACGTCACAGAGCTCGGCCAGGGGGGCGATGGAGCCTGGGGGGGAGATTTTGGGGGATTTTGGGGAGTTTGGGGTGATTTGGGGGGTTTTGGGGGGGATTTGGGGGTTTAGGGGGGAGATTTTGGGGGATTTCTGAGAGCGTCGTGGGCGACGTCACAGAGCTCGGCCAGGGGGCGATGGAGCCTGGGGGATTTTGGGGTGATTTGGGGGATTTTGGGGGGTTTGGGGTTGATTTGGGAGATTTTGGGGGGTTTAGGGGGATTTGGGGTGCAATGACACAGGGAAACACCAGGGGGCGCTCCTGAGCCTGGGACATTTTAAAGGAATTTGGAATATTTTTGGGGGGTTTTGGGGAGATTTTGGGGGATTTGGTGGGATTTGGGAGTTTGGGGTTGATTTGGGGGATTTCTGAGGCGCCGTGGGCGTGGGCGACGTCACAGAGCTCGGCCAGGGGGCGATGGAGCCTGGGGGATTTAGGGGGTTTTGAGGAAATTTTGGGGTGATTTGGGGGATTTTGGGGGTTTGGGGGATTTTGGGGGAGTTTGGGGTGATTTTGGGGGATTTCTGAGAGCGCCGTGGGCGTGGGCGACGTCACAGAGCTCGGAGAGGGGGCGATGGAGCCTGGGGGATTTTGGGGTGATTTGGGGATTTGGGGGATTTTGGGGTGATTTGGAGGAAATTTGGGGGATTTGGGGTGATTTCGGGGATTTTGGGGTGATTTTGGGGGATTTTGGTGGGATTTTGGGGATTTGGGGGATTTTGGTGTGATTGTGGGGGATTTTGGGGGATTTTGGGGATTTTGGTGGGATTTTGGGAGGATTTTGGGGATTTTGGGGGATTTTGGTGGGATTTGGGGATTTTGGGGATTTTGGGGGATTTTGGGGATTTTGGGGATTTTGGGATGATTTGGGTGATTTGGGAGCATTTTGGGGATTTGGGGGATTTGTAGAATTTGGGGTGAGCGGCTGCAATGACACAGGGAAACACCAGGGGCGCTCCCGAGCCTGGGACATTTAAAGTAATTTGGAAGATTTTTGGGGGGATTTGGGGGGATTTTGGGGGGGTTTGGGGGTGATCTGGGGGATTTTGGGGGTTTGGGGGTGATTTGGGGGATTTCTGAGAGCGCCGCAAAGGCGTGGGCGACGTCACAGAGCTCGGAGGCGATGGAGCCTGGGGATTTGGGGGTTTGGGGGATTTTGGGGTGATTTTGGGGATTTTGGTGGGATTTTGGGGTGATTTGGGGGATTTTGGGGTGATTTTGGGGTGATTTGGGGGATTTTGGGGGATTTTGGGGTGATTTTGGGGTGATTTGGGGGTTTGGGGCGGATTTTAGGGGGTTTAGGGGAAATTTGGGGGATTTTGGGGTGATTTGGGGATTTTGGGGGGATTTTGGGGTGATTTGGGGGGATTTTGGGGGATTTTGGTGGGATTTTTGGGATTTTGGTGGGATTTGGTGGGATTTTGGGGGATTTTGGTGGGATTTTGGGGGGGATTTTGGGGTGATTTTGGGGGGATTTGGGGGGGTTTGGGGCGGATTTTGGGGGGTTTAGGGGGGATTTTGGGGATTTGGGGGTGATTTGGGGATTTTGGGGGATTTTTGGGGATTTTGTGGGGATTTTGGGGATTTAGGGTGATTTTGGGGATTTTGGGGATGATTTTAGGGTGATTTTGGGGTTTTGGGGATTTGTAGAATTTGGGGTGAGCGGCTGCAATGACACAGGGAAACACCAGGGGGCGCTCCCGAGCCTGGGACATTTTAAAGGGATTTGGAAGATTTTTGGGGGGTTTTGGTGAGATTTTGGAGGGATTTGGAGGAAATTTTGGGGGATTTGGGGTGATTTGGGGGGATTTTGGGGTGATTTGGGGGGATTTTGGGGTGATTTTGGGGGATTTTGGGGTGATTTGGAGGAAATTTTGGGGGATTTTGGTGGGATTTTGGGGTGATTTGGGGTGATTTTGGGGGAATTTTGGGGGATTTTGGGGGGACTTGGGGTGATTTGGGTCGGTTTGGAGGAAATTTTGGGGGATTTTGGGGGGTTTGAAAGGGATTTGGGAGGGTTTGGGGGGAATTTTGGGGCGTTTTTGGGGAAATTTTGGGGGGATTTTGGAGTGATTTTGGGATTAGGGGAGGTTTTGGGGGGATTTTGGAAGAATTGAAGGAGATTTAGGGGAGATTTGAGAGGTTTGGGGGAATTTGGGGGATTTTGGGGGGATTTGAGACGTTTTTAGGAATTTGGGGGAATTTCGGGTGGTTTTGGGGAGGATTTGGGAGATTTTGGGAGGGAATTGGGAGGATTCCGATTTTGGGGGGATTTAGAGGAACTTTCAGGGGATTTTTGGGCGATTTTGGGGATTTCAAGGAGGTTTGGGGGATTTGAGGGATTTTGGGGGATTTTGGGAGAACTGAAGGGGATTTAGGGGGGATTTTAGGGATTTTGGGGGGATTTTGGGGACAATTTGGGGAATTTGGGGGGGATTTTGGGGAATTTTGGGGTGGTTTGGAGGAATTTGGGGGATTTTGGGGGTACAACCAGATTTAGGAGGGGATTTTGGGGTGAATTTGGAGGATTTTGGGGCGTTTGGGGGAAATGAAAAGAATTTGGGGGGCCCCGAGGAAATGTTGGGGGAGGGGAGATTTGGGGCCAAAGTGGGAGGTTTTGGGGTACCCCAGGATAATTTTGGGGTTCCCAGGATAACTTCGGGGTTCCCGGGATAATTTCGGGGTACCCAGGATATTTTTGGGGTGTCCGGGGAGGGTTTTGGAAGTTCGGGAAGGTTTTTTGGAACACCCGGGGAGGTTTTGGGGTTCCCGGGGTAATTTCGGGGTTCCTGCCATAATTTTGGCGTACCCAGGGAGGTTTTGGGGTTTCTGGGATAATTTTGGGGTTCCCGGGACAATTTCGGGGTTCCCGGGAGGGTTTTGGAAGTTCGGGAAGGTTTTTTGGAGCACCCGGGGAGGTTTTGGGGTTCCCGGGTTAATTTCGGGGTTCCCGGGGGGGGTTTGGAAGTTCGGGAAGGTTTTGGGGTACCCTGGATAATTTTGGGGTTGCCAGGGAGGTTTTGGGTACCCAGGGAGGGTTTGGGGTTCCCAGGCTAATTTTGGAGGTTTTGGGGTGTCCTGGGAGGGTTTTTGGAAGTTCGGGAAGGTTTTTTGGAGCACCCAGGGAGGTTTTGGGGTACCCAGGGAGGTTTTGGGGTACCCAGGATAATTTTGGGGTTCCCGGGATAATTTCGGGGTTCCCAGGATAATTTCGGGGTTCCCGGGATATTTTTGGGGTATCCCGGGAGGGTTTTGGAAGTTCGGGAAAGTTTTTTGGAGCACCCGGGGAGGTTTTGGGGTTCCCGGGGTAATTTCGGGGTTCCTGGGATAATTTTGGGGTACCCTGGATAATTTTGGGGTTCCCAGGGAGGTTTTGGGGTACCCGTGATAACTTCGGGGTTCCCGGGATAATTTTGGGGGTCCCGGGACAATTTCGGGGTTCCCGGGAGGGTTTTGGAAATTCGGGAAGGTTTTTTGGAGCACCCAGGGAGGTTTTGGGGGTACCCGGGGGAATTTGGGGGTACCCAAGATAATTTTGGGGTGTCCGAGGAGGTTTTGGGTTGGTTTTGGAAGTTCGGGAAGGTTTTGGGGTACCCGGGGGAATTTCGGGGTTCCCGGGAGGGTTTTGGAAGTTCGGGAAGGTTTTTTGGGGTACCCAGGGAGGTTTTGGGGTTCCCGGGATAATTTTGGAGGGTTTTGGGTTGGTTTTGGAAGTTCGGGAAGGTTTTTTGGAGCACCCGGGGAGGTTTTGGGGTTCCCGGGGTAATTTCGGGGTTCCCGGGATAATTTTGGGGTACCCCGGGATAATTTCGGGGTTCCCAGGGAGGTTTTGGGGTTCCCGAGATAATTTTGGGGTTCCCGGGACAATTTCGGGGTTCCCGGGGGAGTTTTGGAAGTTCGGGAAGGTTTTGGAGCACCCAGGAAGGTTTTGGGGTACCCAGGGAGGTTTTGGGGTACCCAGGATAATTTTGGGGTTCCCGGGATAATTTTGGGGTTCCCAGGATAATTTCGGGGTTCCCAGGATATTTTTGGGGTGTCCTGGGAGGACTTTTGGAAATTCGGGAAGGTTTTTTGGAGCACCCAGGGAGGTTTTGGGGTACCCGGGGGGAATTTGGGGGTACCCAAGATAATTTTGGGGTGTCCGAGGAGGTTTTGGGTTGGTTTTGGAAGTTCGGGAAGGTTTTGGGGTTCCCGGGACAATTTCGGGGTTCCCGGGAGGGTTTTGGAAGGTCGGGAAGGTTTTTTGGGGTACCCAGGGAGGTTTTGGGGTTCCCGGGGTAATTTCGGGGTTCCTGGGATAATTTTGGGGTACCCTGGATAATTTTGGGGTTCCCAGGGAAGTTTTGGGGTTCCCGTGATAACTTCGGGGTTCCCGGGATAATTTCGGGGTTCCCGGGGGGGGTTTGGAAGTTCGGGAAGGTTTTGGGGTACCCTGGATAATTTTGGGGTACCCAGGGAGGTTTTGGGGTACCCGGGGAGGGTTTGGGGTTCCCGGGCTAATTTTGGAGGTTTTGGGGTGTCCTGGGAGGGTTTTGGAAGTTCGGGAAGGTTTTTTGGAGCACCCGGGGAGGTTTTGGGGTACCCGGGGGAATTTGGGGGTACCCAAGATAATTTTGGGGTGTCCGAGGAGGTTTTGGGTTGGTTTTGGAAGTTCGGGAAGGTTTTGGGGTACCCGGGGGAATTTCGGGGTTCCCGGGAGGGTTTTGGAAGTTCGGGAAGGTTTTTTGGGGTACCCAGGGAGGTTTTGGGGTTCCCGGGACAATTTCGGGGTTCCCAGGATAATTTTGGGGTACCCTGGATAATTTTGGGGTTCCCAGGGAGGTTTTGGGGTTCCCGTGATAACTTCGGGGTTCCCGGGACAATTTTGGGGGTCCCGGGACAATTTCGGGGCTCCCGGGGGGGGGTTTGGAAGTTCGGGAAGATTTTGGGGTACCCTGGATAATTTTGGGGTACCCAGGGAGGTTTTGGGGTTCCCGGACTAATTTTGGAGGTTTTGGGGTGTCCTGGGAGGATTTTTGGAAATTCGGGAAGGTTTTTTGGAGCACCCGGGGAGGTTTTGGGGTTCCCGGGGTAATTTCGGGGTTCCTGGGATAATTTTGGGGTACCCTGGCTAATTTTGGGGTTCCCAGGGACAATTTCGGGGTTCCCGTGACAACTTCGGGGTTCCCGAGATAATTTTGGGGTTCCCGGGACAATTTCGGGGTTCCCGGGAGGATTTTGGAAGTTCGGGAAGGTTTTGGAGCACCCAGGGAGGTTTTGGGGTACCCGGGGTAATTTTGGAGGGTTTTGGGTTGGTTTTGGAAGTTCGGGAAGGTTTTTTGGAACACCCGGGGAGGTTTTGGGGTTCCCGGGGTAATTTCGGGGTTCCCGGGACAATTTCGGGGTTCCCGGGATAATTTTGGGGGTCCCGGGACAATTTCGGGGTTCCCGGGGGAGTTTTGGAAGTTCGGGAAGGTTTTGGAGCACCCAGGAAGGTTTTGGGGGTACCCAGGATAATTTCGGGGTTCCCGGGACAATTTCGGGGTTCCCGGGGGGGGTTTGGAAGTTCGGGAAGGTTTTGGAGCACCCAGGGAGGTTCTGGAGCACCCAGGGAGGTTTTGGGGTACCGGGGGGAATTTGGGGTTCCCGGGGGGGAATTTGGGGGCGCACTGACCATCCATGGAATGCACGGACTCGAAGGCCACGATTTTGGGACCGGGGGCTCGGGCCAGGAGCTCGTCCAGGTGTTGGGGGTCGTTGTGGCGGAAGATTTGTTTGGGGGCGCCGCTGCGCAGGATGCCCTGCACCATGGAGGCGTGGTTCCCCGCGTCCGAGAACATGTGACAGCCTGGGGGCGCCCCAAAAATCATCAGCACCCCCAAAAGTTCACCAGGGAATCCTCGGGACCTTCAGCACCCCCAAAAAAATCAGCCCGAAATTCCCGTGTTGCTCAGCGCCACCAAAAAAATCCTCCCAGGGTTGATGGGAAACCCGAAATATTCACCCTGAAATTGGCACTGAATCCTCAGCGCCCCAAAATCCATCCCATAATTGTCACTGAATCCTCAGCACCCCCAAAAATTCATCCCGAAATTTCTCGGAACCTTCAGCACCCCAAAAATCCCCACTGGGTTTATGGGAAACCCCCAAAAATTCACCCCAAAATGAGCCCAGAAACCTTCAGCACCCCAAAATCCATCCCATAATTGTCACTGAATCCTCAACATCCCCAAAATTCCATCCCAAAATTGTCAGGGATTTCTCAGCACCCCAAAAATTCATCCTGAAATTCCCAGGATCCTCAGTGACCCCAAAAAATCCTCCCAGGGTTGATGGGAAACCCCAAAAATTCACCCCAAAATGAGCCCAGAAACCTTCAGCACCCCAAAAAATCCATCCCATAATTGTCACTGAATCCTCAGCACCCCAAAAAATTCACCCCAAAATTGCCCCAGAAACCTTCAGCACCCCAAAATTTAATCCCAAAATTCCCCTGATCCCTCAGCACCCCAAAAATCCATCCCAAAATTGTCACGGATTTCTCAGCACCCCAAAAAAAATTCACCCCGAAATTGCCCTGAACCCTCAGCACCCCAAAAATCGACACCTGATTTATGGGAAACTCCAAAAAATTCACCCCAAAATTGGAATCCTCAGCACCCCAAAAATTCATCCTGAAATTGCCCCAGAACCCTCAGCACCCCAAAATTCACCCCAAAACTCTCCTGCACCCATCAGCACCCCAAAATCCCATCCCAAAATTGTCACTGAATCCTCAGCACCCCAAAAAATTCACCCCAAAATTCCCGGGATCCTCAGTGACCCCCAAAAAATCCTCCCAGGGTTGATGGGAAACCCCAAAAATTCACCCCAAAATGAGCCCAGAAACCTTCAGCACCCCAAAAAATCCATCCCATAATTGCCACTGAATCCTCAGCATCCCCAAAAATTCATCCCAAAATTGCCCCAGAAACCTTCAGCACCCCAAAATTTAATCCCAAAATTGCCACTGAATCCTCAACATCCCCCAAAAAATTCATCCCGAAATTCTCGTGTCACTCAGCGCCCCCAAAAAATCCTCCCAGGATTGATGGGAAACCCCAAAAATTCACCCCAAAATGAGCCCAGAAACCTTCAGCACTCCAAAAAATCCATCCCATAATTGTCACTGAATCCTCAGCACCCCCAAAAATTCATCCCAAAATTGCCCCAGAAACCTTCAGCACCCCAAAATTTAATCCCAAAATTGTCACTGAATCCTCAACATCCCCCAAAAAATTCATCCCGAAATTCTCGTGTCGCTCAGCGCCCCAAAAAATCCTCCCAGGATTGATGGGAAACCCCAAAAATTCACCCCAAAATGAGCCCAGAAACCTTCAGCACCCCAAAATCCATCCCATAATTGTCACTGAATCCTCAGCACCCCCAAAAATTCACCCCGAAATTGTCATGGATTTCTCAGCACCCCAAAAAAAAAATTCACCCCAAAATTGTCACTGAATCCTCAGCACCCCAAAAATTCATCCCAAAATTACCCCAGAACCTTCAGCACCCCAAAATTCTCCCCTAAAGTGAATTTTTTTCTACGATTTTTTTTTTTGTTTGTTCTGTTTTTTTTTGGGGTTTTTTTGGTTTTTTTCCCCCCAGTTCCCATTTCCCAGATTTTGGGGTTCTCTGGTTTGGGGGTTTTTTTTGGGGGGGACTCCCCACAGGTTTGGGGCTTTTTTTGGGTGGTTTTGGGTTTTTTTTTTTTTTTTTTTTGAGTGGTTTTGGGGTTTTTTGGGGTTTTTTTTTGGTGGTTTTGGGGGTTTTTTTTTTGGTTTTTTTTTTTTTTTTGGGGGGGTGTTTTTTTTTTTTTTTTTTTTTTTGGAGTGGTTTTGGGTTTTTTTGGGGTTTTTTTCAGGGTGGTTTTGGGTTTTTTTTTGGTTTTTTTTTTTTTTTTTGGTGGTTTTGGGTTTTTCTGGGGTTTTTTTGGGTGGTTTTGGGTTTTTTTTTTGTTTTTTTGTTTTTTTTTGGGGGGTTTTTTTTTTGTTTTTGTTTTTTTTTTTTTTGTGTGGTTTTGGGGGTTTTTTTTGGGTGGTTTTGGGTTTTTCTGGGGTTTTTTGGGTGGTTTTGGGTTGTTGTTTTTTTTTGGTTTTTTGGTTTTTTTTGGGGTGGTTTTTTTTTTTTTTTTTTTTTTTTTGGGGTGGTTTTGGGTTTTTTTGGTTTTTGGGTGGTTTTGGGTTGTTGTCGTTTCTTTGGTTGTTTTTTTTTGGGGGTGATTTTGGGGTTTTTTGAGTCATTTGGGTTATTTGGGATGGTTTTGGGGTTTTTGGGGTGCTTTTGGTTTTTTGAGGTGCTTTTAGGTTTTTTTGGGGTGCTTTTGGGGTTTTTGGGGTGCTTTTGGGGTTTTTGGGATGGTTTTGGGTTTTTTCGGCTCATAGTGGATTTTGGGGCGCTCTGACCTGACCCAGCTGCGATTTTTTTCGGGTTTTTTTTTGACCCTCATGAATTTTGGGGTGCAGGTCTCCCTGACCCATTTTGGACGGATTTTTTTGTTTTTTTTTTGTTCCCTATGGATTTTGGGGTCTGGGTCTCCTGACCCATTCTGTATTTTTTTTTTTTTGTTTGTTTTTTTCTGGTTTCCTGTTGATTTTGGGGCGCTCTGACGTGTCCCAGCCTCGATTTTTTTGGGTTTTTTTTCCTTTTCCCGCAAATTTCGCGCCTCTCTCACCCACCCCAGCACCTTTTTTTTTTTTTTTTTTTTTTTTTGGATCCCCATGAATTTTGGGGTGCAGGTCACCCTGACCCATTCACAACGGATTTTTTTTTGTTTGTTTGTTTTGGCTCCTTGTTGATTTCGCGCCTCTCTCACCCACCCCAGCACCTTTTTTTTTTGGTTTTTTTTTCATTTTCCCGCAAATTTCGCGCCTCTCTCACCCACCCCAGCACCTTTTTTTCCGGTTTTTTTTTGGATCCCCATGAATTTTAGGGGTGCAGCTCTCCCTGACCCATTCAGAACTGATTTTTTTGGTTTTTTTTTCATTTCCCCGTAAATTTCGTGCCTCTCTCACCCACCCCAGCACCTTTTATTTTGTTCGTTTTTTTTTCCTTTCCCCGTAAATTTCGCGCATCTCTCACCAACCCCACCCGCTTTTTTGGTTTTTTTTTTTTTGGATCCCCATGAATTTTAGGGGTGCAGCTCTCCCTGACCCACTCAGAACTGATTTTTTGGGTTTTTTTTTCTTTCCCCGTAAATTTCGCGCCTCTCTCACCCACCCCACCCGCTTTTTTGGGTTTTTTTTGTATCCCCATAAATTTAGGGGTGCAGCTCTCCCTGACCCATTCAGAACGGATTTTTTTTTTGGTTATTTTCGTTTCCTCCCCCTCTCCCAGCCCCGTACCTGGCAGCAGCCGGGCCAGCGTGGCCAGCGCGGTGTCGTTGGCGGCGAAGCAGGAGCCGAAGAGCAGCGCCGGGGCTGCCGGTGCAGCCGCGCCAGCGCCGCCTCCAGCGCGCCGTGAAGCGGCGCCGAGCCCGCGATGTTCCGGGTGCCCCCCGCGCCCAGCCCGTGAGCGGCCAGGGCGGCCCTGAAAGGGTTAAATGGGATTTAATTACGGTTAATTAATTGGGGTTAATTGGGGTTAATTAATTGGGGTAATTGGGGTTCGGGACCCGCCGCCTCCAGCGCGCCGTGAAGGGGCGCGGAGCTCGCGATGTTCCGGGTGCCCCCGCGCCCAGCCCGTGCGCGGCCAGGGCGGCCCTGAAACGGTTAATTTGGGTTAATTAATTGGGGCTAATTGGGGTTAATTAATTGGGATTAATTGGGGTTCGGGACCCGCCGCCTCCAGCGCGCCGTGAAGGGGCGCCGAGCCCGCGATGTTCCGGGTGCCGCCCGCGCCCAGCCCGTGCGCGGCCAGGGCGGCCCTGAAAGGGTTAAATGGGATTTAATTAATTGGGGTTAATTAATTGGGGTTAATTTGGGTTAATTGGGGTTCGGGACCCGCCGCCTCCAGCGCGCCGTGAAGGGGCGCCGAGCCCGCGATGTTCCGGGTGCCGCCCGCGCCCAGCCCGTGAGCGGCCAGGGCGGCTCTGAAAGGGTTAAAAATGGGATTTAATTAGGGTTAATTGGGGTTAATTAATTTGGGATAATTTGGGTTAATTGGGGTTAATTAATTGGGGTTAATTGGGGTTCGGGACCCGCCGCCTCCAGCGCGCCGTGAAGGGGCGCGGAGCCCGCGATGTTCCGGGTGCCCCCCGCGCCCAGCCCGTGCGCGGCCAGGGCGGCTCTGAAAGGGTTAAATGGGGTTAATTAATTGGGGCTAATTGGGGTTAATTGGGGTTAATTAATTGGGGTTAATTGGGGTTCGGGACCCGCCGCCTCCAGCGCGCCGTGAAGCGGCGCGGAGCCCGCGATGTTCCGGGTGCCCCCCGCGCCCAACCCGTGAGCGGAGAGAGCGGCCCTGAAAGGGTTAAATGGGATTTAATTAATTGGGGCTAATTGGGGTTAATTGGGGTTAATTAATATTGGGGTTAATTGAGGTTCGGGATCTGCCGCCTCCAGCGCGCCGTGAAGCGGCGCGGAGCCCGCGATGTTCCGGGTGCCCCCCGCGCCCAGCCCGTGCGCGGCCAGGGCGGCCCTGAAAGGGTTAAATGGGATTTAATTAATTGGGGCTAATTAGGGTTAATTGGGGTTAATTGGGGCCCGCGATGTTCCGGGTGCCCCCCGCGCCCAGCCCGTGCGCGGCCAGGGCGGCTCTGAAAGGGTTAAATGGGATTTAATTAATTGGGGTTAATTGGGGTTAATTAGGGTTAATTTGGGTTAATTAATTGGGGTTAATTGGGGTTAATTGAGGTTAATTGGGGTTAAATGGGATTAATTGAGGTTAATTTGGGTTAATTTGGGTTCAATGGGGTTAATTTGGGTTAATTTGGGTTAATTGGGGTTCAATGGGGTTAATTGGGGTTAATTTTGGTTAATTGGGGTTAATTGGAGTTAATTTGGGTTAATTTGGGTTAATTGGGGTTAATTTGGGTTAATTTGGGTTAATTGAAGTTAATTTGGGTTAATTTGGGTTAATTTGGGTTAATTGGGGTTAATTGGGGTTAATTGGGGTTAATTTGGGTTAATTTGGGTTAATTTGGGTTCAATGGGGTTAATCGGGGTTAATTTTGGTTAATTGGGGTTAATTGGAGTTAATTTGGGTTAATTTGGGTTAATTTGGGTTAATTTGGGTTAATTGGGGTTAATTGAAGTTAATTTGGGTTAATTTGGGTTAATTGGGGTTAATTGAAGTTAATTTGGGTTAATTTGAGTTAATTTGGGTTAATTTGGATTAATTGGGGTTAATTGGGGTTAATTTGGGTTAATTGGGCTTGGGGGTGTAACAGGGGTTTGGGAGAGTTTTGGGGATTTGGGGGTTACAAAGGGTTTGGAGAGGATTGGGGGTTGGGCGGTTTGGGGTTTTGGGGTGACCGTGGGGATTTGGGGATTTGGGGGATTTGGGGGATTTGGGGGATTTGGGGATTTGGGGGATTTGGGGATTTGGGGATTTGGGGGATTTGGGGGATTTGGGGATTTGGGGGATTTGGGGGATTTGGGGGATTTGGGGATTTGGGGGATTTGGGGGATTTGGGGGATTTGGGGGATTTGGGGGATTTGGGGGATTTGGGGATTTGGGGATTTGGGGGATTTGGGGGGTTTGTGGGATTTGGGGGATTTGGGGGATTTGGGGGATTTGGGGGATTTTGGGGGATGGGGGGGGGATTTGGGGGATTTGGGGGATTTGGGGGATTTGGGGAATTTGGGGAATTTGGGGAATTTGGGGAATTTGGGGAATTTGGGGGATTTGGGGATTTGGGGGATTTGGGGGATTTGGGGGATTTGGGGATTTGGGGAATTTGGGGATTTGGGGGATTTGGGGGATTTGGGGGATTTGGGGGATTTGGGGGATTTGGGGGATTTGGGGATTTGGGGGATTTGGGGGATTTGGGGGATTTGGGGGATTTGGGGGATTTGGGGATTTGGGGGATTTGGGGGATTTGGGGAATTTGGGGATTTGGGGATTTGGGGAATTTGGGGGTTTGGGGATTTGGGGGAATTGGGGGATTTGGGGATTTGGGGGATTTGGGGATTTGGGGGATTTGGGGGATTTGGGGGATTTGGGGGATTTGGGGGATTTGGGGGATTTGGGGGATTTGGGGATTTTGGGGATTTGGGGGATTTGGGGGATTTGGGGATTTGGGGGATTTGGGGATTTGGGGGATTTGGGGGATTTGGGGGATTTGGGGGATTTGGGGGATTTGGGGGATTTGGGGGGATTTGGGGGATTTGGGGGGATTTGGGGGATTTGGGGGATTTGGGGATTTGGGGGGGTTGGGGGATTTGGGGATTTGGGGGATTTGGGGGATTTGGGGATTTGGGGGATTTGGGGATTTGGGGATTTGGGGGATTTGGGGGATTTGGGGGATTTGGGGGGAAGGCCGGTTGGGGGAAATGGGGGTCAGGGGGAACCCCAAAACTGACACTGAACCCAAAAACTGACACTGAACCCCAAAATACCTCGATTGCCCCCAAAACTGCCAAGCCCGAAATTGCCCCCCAAAACCTTCCAGAGCCACACGAAATCCCCCAATGCACCCCAAAAACCGCCTCGTACGGGAAGGCGTCGGCTGGGGGGAAATGGGGGGTCAGGGGGTACCCCAAAAACTGACACTGAACCCCAAAACTGACACTGTGCCCCAAAAACTGACACTGAACCCCAAAACTGACACTGTGCCCCAAAAACTGACAGTGTACCCCAAAACTGACAGTGTGCCCCAAAACTGACACTGTACCCCAAAACTGACACTGCACCCCAAAACTGACACTGTGCCCCAAAAACTGACACTGCACCCCAAAACTGACACTGCACCCCAAAACTGACACTGTGCCCCAAAACTGACACTGTGCCCCAAAACTGACACTGCACCCCAAAACTGACACTGTGCCCCAAAACTGACACTGAACCCCAAAACTGACACTGCACTCCCAAAACTGACACTGTGCCCCAAAACTGACACTGTGCCCCAAAACTGACACTGAACCCCAAAAACGGCAACAGCACCCCCGAGCCCGAAAATGCCCCCCAAAACCTTCCAGAGCCCCCCGAAATCCCCCAATGCACCCGAAAACCGCCTCGTACGGGAAGACGTCGGCTGGGGGGAAACGGGGGGTCAGGGGGTACCCCAAAAACTGATACTGAACCCCAAAAACTGACACTGAACCCCAAATCTGACACTGTACCCCAAAAACTGAGACTGTACCCCAAAACAGACACTGAACCCCAAAAATACCTCGATTGCCCCCCAAAACTGCCGAGCCCGAAATTGCCCCCCAAAACCTTCCAGAGCCCCCCAAAAATTCCCCAATGCACCCCAAAACCGCCTCGTACGGGAAGGCGTCGGCTGGGGGGAAATGGGGGGTCAGGGGGAACCCCAAAAACTGACACTGAACCCCAAAACTGACACTGTGCCCCAAAACTGACACTGTGCCCCAAAAACTGACAGTGTACCCCAAAACTGGCACTGTGCCCCAAAAACTGACACTGTGCCCCAAAAACTGACAGTGTACCCCAAAACTGGCACTGTACCCCAAAAACTGACACTGTGCCCCAAAACTGACACTGAACCCCAAAAACGGCAACAGCACCCCCGAGCCCAAAACTGCACCCCAAAAACTGGCACAGCGCCCTAAAAATTCCCCGAGTGCACCCCAAAACATTCGAGCCCAAAAACTGCACCCCAAAACCTTCCAGAGCCCCCCGAAATCCCCCAATGCCCCCCAAAACCGCCTCGGGGAGAGCATTAAAGGTCGGGGGGCACCCCAAAAACTGCCCAGACTAAAATTGTGCCCCAAAACCTTCCAGAGCACCCCCAAAAATCCCCCAATGCACCCCAAAAGTGCCGAGCCCGAAACTGCACCCCAAAACCCGGCAGAGACCCCCAAAATCCCCCCCGATGCCCCGAATTCCCTCCCAAAATCCCCCCGAAATTCCCCAAAATCCCCCCCAAAAACTCCCCAAAATCCCCCCAAAAATCCCCCCAAAACCCCCCAAAATACCCCCAAAATCCTTCCAAAATCCCCCCAAAATTCCCCCAAATTCCCTAAAATCCCCCAAAATCTCCCAAAATCCCCCCAAATCCCCCAAAATTTCCCCAAATCCCCCCGAAAACCCCCCAAAAATCCCCCCAAATCCCCCCAGGACCCCAAACCCCTCCCCTGTTCCCTCCCTCACGGGCAGATTCTCCTCCGGCCGCGCTCGGGGGTTCCTCCGAGGGGTCCCCAAATTCCAGCAGCTCCTCCAGGGGGTCTGGGGGAGGGGCAGAGGTTTTGGGGTGTCTCCGAGGCGGGGAGGGGTCGGGGGGGGTGTCCCAAAATCTCTCACCGCTCTCGGGGGTCACGTCCTCCTGCAGCTCGGGGGCGCGCTGCACGAAGGGGGCTCGGCCCCTCCCCATGGCCATGAAGGGGCACGAGAGCCCTCACCTGGGTGGGGAGGGGCGGGGGTG
>JAREIS010001038.1:0-60230 GCA_030060385.1 Muscicapa striata striata
TGATGTTGATGCTGAATGTCTCCTTAAGAGGTCTGCGCACAGAGAAGAACGAGCCCCTTGAGGGCTGGCCCTATTTGGACAACCTGCTCTTCAACCCCAACCTCACCATGTCTGACATCACCCACCTTTTGGGAGTGATCCTAAAACATTAATGAAAATCACTGGATTTTCTTTATAATTAAAATAGAATAATTTTTTTAAAAAAGTTATATATGTATTTTTTATATTTATAATATTATTATTTTTATTACCTTTTTAAAATATTAATATTGAAAACTCTATACATTTTTAGCAACCAAAAAAATTATTGGTCATTGCTTCATTAATTAATTGACCACTATTGGCTATTGATTTCTTCCTCTTTATGCTAATTAGTCTTTTTATTAGTCCTTTTGTATTCTTTTTAATCATTTTCTCACACATGGTAAAAGTGGCCACTTTGAGGTACATGGAGACATTTCTGGGGCACCTTTGGGGCTCTTTTGGTTCTGGGGATGGAATTTGGAAGGAAGCTGAGGGTCAGAAGGACACTTAGGGGCATTGAGAGGGTACTGAAGTAGTACTTAGGGATCCTGAGAGAAAATCTGGGCATTGAAGTGGCAACTGGAATTCCAGGGGGCACCTGGAGGTCAGGAAGGGGAATCTGGGGCCCTTTGGGGTCCAGGCGGGCACTTGGGGGCTCTGATGGGGCTCTCTGGGGCGCGGGAAATGATGGGAGTTGTAGGTGCAGGAATAATACGGTTTAATGGAACCACAGAGCATCACAGGAGTTCTCGGCACAGCTGCAATGTCTCTCGGTGTGGCGCAGTGCATGACGGGACATGAAGTCAAGGCTGGAATGGCGCTCTACAGGAACAGTGGAGCATGATGGGAGCTGTAGTCCCGGAAGTGGCTCGAATCGGGTGTTTTGGGGTCCGGGAAAGCACTTGGGGGGCACTTTTGCATCAGAGCTGTGACTAGAGGTCCTCAGGGGGAACATATATGGTTCAGGAGCACTTGGGGGGAGCTTGGGGAGCTCTAACTGGGCTCTTTAGGGTGTGGGGCATGGCAGGAGTTTTAAGAGCGGAAATGTGTTATGAGGGACTCTGAAGCTGCTGGGGATGAGAGGAGATGAATTCCCAGAAGTGGCTGTAACGGGCATCCATGAGGTTTGGAGTATTCAGAGGATTTGTGGACACTTTTGAGATGGTCCCAAATGGGCGCTGAGGGGGCACTTATGAATCCTGGAGGGTCTGGGGGACACTTATGGGACATGTAAGAGGCGGATACCAGGGGTTCTGTGGGGCACGGGGCATGACGGGTGTTGTAGTCCCAGCTCCAATGGGGCAAAATCGGGCTGTGGGGCATGATGGGAGTTGTAGGCAAAAAGAAAAGATGGCACCGACCCCAGGCACCGCCCTGAGTCCCCGATCCCTGGTGCTGATTGGCTGCGGGCAGTGATGGGCGGAGGCAGGAGCAGCCCATTCAACCCCTCCAGTCCCTCCCAGGCCAGCCCAGTTATTCCCCAGTACAGCCCAGTACATTCCCAGTGCCCCTCCAGTCCCTCCCAGTAAAGACCAGTTCATCCCCAACAGAGCCCAGTGCAACCCCAGTGCCCCTACATGCCCTCCGAGTACATCCCAGTCCCTCCCAATAAACCTGAGTTCATTCCCATTCCCTTCAAGTTTCTTCCAGTGTCATCAATACTACACCCCAATGTCTCCCAGTCTTCCCCACAGTGTTCCCAGTTTGTCCCAGTATGCCCCAGTTTCACTCACAGTATCCCCAGTTTGCCCCAGTATTGCCCAGTATCACTCCCAGTATGTCCCAGTATGTCCCAATGTGTCTCTGTGCACCCCCACAGTCCACCCCAGTCCACCCAGATTCCCCTCACCCCCAGCATTCCCTGTGTTTCCAGGTTGTCCCAGTCCTCCCCAGTATCACATCCAGCGTATCCCAGTGTCTCCCATAGAGTTCCCACTGTTTCCCAGTATGTCCCAGTCCACTCCAGTATCACTCCCACTATGTCCCAGTGTCTTCCACAGGGTTTCCAGTATTCCTAGTATTTCCCAGTCCTCCCCAGTGTTTCCAAGGAAACTTGAACTTCTCACGTGGCACCCAAACCCAGCAGTGGGGTCAGTGCAGTGTCCATGGCCACAGCCCCTGGCATTGGCCCAGTACAGGTTGGGATGATGATCCACCCTCACAGCTGGCCTAGGGCAGCTCTGCAGTGGCTTTGGTGGCACCTTGGGCTGGCACACACCTGAGGAGTGTGTCTGTTTGCAGTGGGGAACATTACAAGTTTTCCATTGCTTCAAAAATTAAAAAACAAACCAACCAAACAAACAAGCAAACAAACAAAAAAAAAAAACAAACAAAAAACAAAATAAAACAACAACAACAAAAAAATTCAAACAAAAAAAAAGGAGAAATATCTCTTTTCCTGAGTGCAGCCAGTTCTCCAAGCAAAGCAGGTCCCAGCTGAGTGAGGGCAGACAGGATGGGGTTGGGAATGTGGAGTAAGGCTGCCCACACAGGGTCAGACCTCAAGGCACAGCTTCTCTGAGCAGGCCAGACATCCTGAGGGGAGACCCTGGATCAATATCAATCACAGAATGCTGCAATCATGTCTGCTCTGATGAGAACAGTAATAAAATACACCCTTTAAAATAGAAATGGATATTTCTAAGAAGCTTTTTGAAATATTTCTCCATAACTGAAGTTGAAACTGTTGTAATGAACTGCACTGGACCAGGGGGAAATCAAAGCAGAGCCATTGTTTGTTAGGACTTGATCCCAATGAGCCCCAGTGTGCATTTGGTGCTGCCAAGGAGCTCCAAATAATATTTTGGAAATATTGGCTCTCTCTCTGCAGCTCTGCCCTTGCCAGGAGCCAGGCCCAGCTCAGCAGCACAGACACAGCACAAGGACTTTAATGACCCTCTCAGGAGTTGGGGCTGAGTCCCTGGACATCAGTCCCTGACTGGGAGTTGAAGAAACCTCTCAAGAATTCAAAGTCAGATTCAAACTCTAAAGTTTCTCTTTTGTTTAGTGAGTCCTACTGATAAACATGAAGGAGAAGGTTTCCCAAGGGTTGAATTAGATCAGAAAATTGATGACAATGATGTCAGGTTGAAAAAATAGGGTAAAGGAAGAAAAGAAACTTCACATGAATTCAAAGTCAAATTCCAAGTCCAAAGTTTCCTGTAGTTCTAATGGATCCCACAGAGGGACATCGCTGAGAAAGTGTCCCCAGCTGCAGGTTTCTTGTTTTAACATTATATTTTTAAAGTGTGGTATAATTTTTTAATGATATATTTCTTAAACTTGAGCTTATTGCTTTTATGCTACATTTTTGGTGGGTGTTTTTTCTCTTTCTGAATGAAGCAGAGAGACTGGACTTCTGAGTTGCTTTAGAAGGTCTTTTAGGTTTATTTTGTTATTTTCTATACAGACAGGAAGGCTAAGTTTGTCTTACAGATGGTCACAACATGGCTTAGAAATCACAAGACTTATGGTTACAAGGTCTTTTAAGGATTTATTAACTAATAAAACACTCTCAAAAGAGATATTTATGTTTCTAATTCAATACTAAGATATTTTGTCTTACTGACTCATACTACAGTGTGAACTTTCTTAGCCAATTTTATCAGAACACACAAACTTCTTGTTACCTTTGTAACTACCTTTATTTTTTCTATGCATTTAATTCCAAAGCCAAACTTATCTCTACTCAACCATATTTATTTCTAAGCTTTTGCCTACAGACCGAAAATTCTGAGAATTCCTTGCATTTTGTATTCCAACAGTCAGGTTGCAGTTAGAGCAGAACACTGGTGGCACTGATGACAGGTGGGGACAAACAAGGGAAAGGTGTCTCTGATGCTGAGCAAACCTGGATGTGTTTCAGGAATGCAAAGGGCCAAGGCCTGAGCCCCAGCCCCTGGCAAGGCACATCCTGTCCCTCCCTCATTGCTCAGGGCTCTTCCCGGGCCACTGGGCTCTGGGGATGTGCAATGCCAAGGGCAGGACCATGGGGCGGCCCCTGCCAGGCTGCTGAGCAGGGACAAGGAGGCAATGAGGCCCCAGCACAGCAAGGCTCACTTGTCCCCTGCTGGCCAAGGGCCCAGGGCCAGCAGCCATGGCCCAAGTGCTGCAGGAGTTGGCTCTGGCAGGGCCTTTCAGCTGCTGCCCATCCCTGTGCCCTCTGCAGCCCAGGCTGTCCTACGGTGTCCATGCCCTGCGCCTCTGTCCCTGCAGGCTGTCGGCATCCCCCGGCTGCCCCACCTGGCTGGCCCCTTCCTTTGCTGACAGCTCTGCATCCTGCCTGCCTCTGCCTGGACACACAAAGCCTCAATTTTTACTGTGCCTGTGAACTTTTAGCACAAGAACAAGGCATGTAGGGGCTGCTTTCCTGGCAAGGATTATTTGAAGGCAAGAAAAAGGCATCTTGCTCAAGGGTTCAGTAATAGAAAAAACAGGGACAGAACCTGGGAACTTTGGTTGGGTTTTCTAGAAATGGGCAAATTGTAATATACATGCAATGACTAAATATCAGAAAAAAACACTTGTAGAATATTTTATCCATGTTAATTAGGTGTTATCCCACATTCAACCATGCACTCTTTAAAACCAAATTACTGTTAAGGAATCTTGATGTGATATTTGGAGATTTGTTGCCAGCTGGGCCTCACAGAATCAAGGAATCAAATGTCACACTATGGAACCTCAAGGAACAAAGGGGCTTTTTGACACTGTGGCAGCTCATGGAACCAAAATCCATTTTGACAAAGTGGCGTTGCATCGAACCTATGGTCCACTGTGACACTGCAGATCCAAGGAGACCATTGTGGCACTGAGAAACCTCATGGAACCAAAAGTCCATTGTGACAGAGAAAGGCCTCATGGAGCCAAGGGGCCACTGTGACACTGTGGCCAGATGGAAGCAATGGTCCATTGTTATACTGCAGATCCAAGGAGGCCATGGTGACACTGTGGAACCTCCTGCAGGCATGGGTGCATTGTGACACTGCAGGGCCTTATGGGACAATGGAGACTATTATGAAACAGAATCACAGAATGAACAAGTTTGGAAAAGACCTTTGAGATCATCAAGTCCAACCTATGACCTAACATAACCTCATCAACTTAACCATGGCTCTGAGTGCCATGTCCAGGCTTTTTTTAAATGCCTCGAGATGTGGTTACTCCACCACCTCCCTGGGCAGAAAAATCCAGTGCCCAATCACTCTTTCAGTGAAGAATCTTTTCCTAGTGTCAAATCTATACTACCCCTGGCTCATCTTAAGACTGTGTCCTCTCCTTTTGTTAGTGGTTGCCTGGGAGAAGAGACTGACCCCCACCTGACTACAACCTCTGTTCAGGCAGTTGTAGAGAGTCTCACTGGAGTCCATGGTAGCCATTGGGGCCACTGTAGCACAGCAGGGCCTCATGGAATCAAGGGGACCACAGTGACAGTGTGGGGCTCCATGGGACAAAGGGGCCGTTCTGATACTGTAGAACCAAGGAGACCTTTGTTACAGTACAGGGCATCATGGAACCAAGGAGACCATGATGACACTTTAAGTCGTCAAGGAACCAAAGGACCATTGTGGCACTGCAGGGCCTCATGGAACCAAGGGCACAGGAATGACACTGTGAGATCCAAGGGACCAAGGGGGCATTCTCACACTGCAAACCAAGGAGACCATTGTGACTCTATGGGGCATCATGGAGCCAAGGGTCCATTGTGACACAGCATGGCCTCATGCAGCCATGGGGACATTTTTGCAATTTGAGTCTTTGTGAAACAAATGGGACATTGTGGCATTTCAGGGCCTTTTGAAACCAAGGAAACCATAGTGAATCACACGATGCAGGTCACAATGGAACCAGGGGCCATTGTGACACTGTGACAGGGGTGTCATGGAATCAATGGTCTGTTGTGACACTGCAGGGCCTCATGGAATCATGGAGGCCATGATGACACTTTGAGGCCTCGTTGAATCAAGGGGCTCTGCAGGCCTTGTGGAACCAAGGAGACACTTCTGCCATTGTGAGTCCCCATGGAACCAAGGGTCCATTGTGATACTGTGGTGTGGGAAATGCAGGCACAGAGAGCTCTCAGGGCCTTGTGCATACAGGATCAGAGACAGAGATGGGTACAAGGTTTGACCTAAGACCTTGAGAAGACTTAGAGTATTAGAGCATTAAAGTGAAACAGACATGAAACAAGAATATAAGTTGGTAGTTTAAGTAAAAATATATTTTAAGCAAACAGAAATATGTATTATGTAAGCAAAGCAATATATTAAATAGGATAGTAAAAAATTTTAAAGTTTAGCAGTAGAACCTGTTATAAAGTTAGTTAGAAGTTTATGATGTATCAATGTAAGTTTGTGAAGTGTTATATGATTGGTTGAAAAATGATGCATTTCTGCAAAGCCATGAGAAGCAAAGCAATTAATGATTGGTGTAAAAAGAGGCTAGTATTTGAGGAAGAATTTGATTGGCTAAAAAACTAAAATAAAGCGTTGTAACTAAGAAGGCAGCTTCTAATATTATGGCATTGGAGCTAACACCTTTAATGTCTCCCCCTTCTATGAGACTGATGCAATAAAGCAATAAACCATCTTTTGCAATGTCTGCCAGTTGCCCCATCTCTTATATAATATTAATGTCCCAATAGGGATTTAAGGACATCACATTTACCCTATTGAAATCAATGGGGATATAAGGACAACAGGTCTACTGTACTAAAGTCAATAGAAATTTAGGGACACAAGGTTTTAACCCAGTCTAAGTGAATTGGGATCTATGGACACCAGGTCTACCCTGTTGAAGTCAAAAGGGATTTAGGGACACCAGGTCTATCCTTTAATGTCAGTGGGGATTTTGCAGACATTTGGTGCTAAAATGGGGAAATGTGGGGAAATCTGGGGGAAATCTTGGGCTGAATTCTGGGAATTTCTGCTCCAGGATGGCAGTGCTGATGCTCTGGAAGCCCTGGATGAATTCCTGGAAGCCAATCCCTAATCCATGATCCCACAGCTGCAGATCATGCTGGAGCTGTGCCTCCAGGTAAGCCCAAAAATCTCCGATTTCAGCCCAGAATCTGGGAATTCTGAGCCCAAAATCAGGATTTTTACCACCAAAAATTTTGGGACATCAGATCTACCCATTGAAGTCAATGTGGATTTAGCAACATCAGGTCTACCCATCAATAGGGCTTGATGGGGAAGGGTTACTGGTTAAACTGGGAGCACTGGAAGGGCTTAGGGGGAGCACTGGAGGAGGAGCTGGAACCACTGGGGGGGAACTGGAAGCACTGGAAGGGAGGAAAGGGGCAAACTGGGAAAACTGGGGATCTACTGGGTGAACTGGGAGAACTAGGAGGGCAAATTAGTCAAACTGGGAGCTATTCTGGGAGCACTGGGTCATAACTAGGTCCACTGGGAAGGATTAGTGGAGATAAATTTGAATTAACAGAACACCAGGTCTCCCCCATTGAAATCAATAGGGATTGAGGGATACCAGGTCTAGCATTAAAGTCAAAAGGGATTTTTAAGGACATCAAGTCTACCCTGTCAAAATAATGAGGATTTAGGGACACCAATTTTGGGGGACTGTAGTAATACTGAACAAGTTTAGGCCACAGTGGACATGTCTAAACAAATCCAGGCCTTGCTCTGTATTGTGTGCACCAGCCAAACTATATTTAGCTGCTTTTCTCCATGTTTTGCTGCCTAGTTGTTTTTCTGCATATTTCACTGTTCTCTCACATGCTTAGCTGTTTTCTGTGTATTTCTTAGTTTAGACCAGTGTTTATAACAGGTGCACTGCATGAGCCATTTTCAGGTGTTTTTCAACAACTTGTTGAGACCCTTCAAGGCTACTGAAACATGAACTGTGCTAAATCAGGAGAGAAGGAGCTGAAAAACAGAATGCTGAGATTAGAAAACCCAAGATAAAGGTGGGCAGGGAAGCTTTTGACAATCACCAATCATTGCCTCTAGGGGGCTCGTGTAGAGCACGTGAACATCATAGAACCACCAATCAAGAAATGCATGATCGCGTCGATAGTAATTTTAGAATATATAACTAGGGCTAAAAAGTAAACAGTAAATCGCCTTCTGCATAATCATATTGGTTTGGGGTCCAGAAGTCCTGTTTCTCCCACAGGGGATCCCAGGGTTTTTGGTAGATTCAAGTGTCCAAGGGGTACTCAGGTGCACCCAAGTGATTTCTGGGCGTACACAGGTGTACCCAGGTGATTTTGGGGATATCCAGGTGATGTTTGGAGCACCCAAGCATCCTGTCTCACCTTGATGGGCTGGGAGAAGATGATGGCCACTGTTTCATCCTCCCAGTTGACATGCACACAGATGATCCTCAGCAGTGGAGGGGGGGCTGTTGGACGGCACCCCAAACACTCAGGGGTAGCCCAAAACTCCAGGTGACGGCCCCAGGGGTGGGAGGGAGCCCTGTGTTACCTTGGGAGAGGATGCAGTGCAGGTACACCCAGGCGATTTGGTCTGTGGGGTTGGTGAAGACGGTGTTCTGCACCAGGTCCAGCTCTGAGGGGGGCAAACAGGGCACCCCAAAAATCTCAGGGGAGCAGCGGGGTCACCCAAATTGATTCATGACAAAACTTTATAACCCACAAAGTAAGTTATAGGTATTTATTTTATTCAGCACTGAGGTGCATGGGGGATAGCTCCTCTAAAAACATGCACACCTTTGGCGACTTGCACCTCTTTTTTTATTCTCTACAAACTAGGATTGCACAATGCGCCTAATACATATTCATTTCCTAACCCCGCCTGTCCCTGCTCCGTATTAAAATTAGCTCCACGCCTCTTTGTGACTGCACACTGCTCCTTGTTGGTTGCTCTGGTGGTCATCTGGGGTCTTTGGGATGAAGTAAACAGTCTTCCTCTCAGTTGAACTTTTCACCTCACCTTCTTTGCACATGCGTATTAGACTTTGGTCACTTTCCAGACCTTGATATAGGTTTTCGCTGGCTTGGGGTCTAAGGAATCCCCCTTATCTGGAAGGGGCCTCGCTCTTCCATCCTGTTTGTGCATTCTTGGCCCTCTATCTTATCTTGTAGCCTTGTTCTGTGCTCCTGTTTTTGCAAAGACAGCAAATGATAAGCACTCATAGAGTCTTGTCACCCCCTGTAAGAGTCGGTCTGAAGTTTCCCTGATCTGCCTCACGACCATCATCAAAGACTGAGACCCCAGGACCCCACAACTCACTCTGGACCTGAGTTCTGGCCTGGCTGAGGTGGATGCTTGCCCAGGACTGTTTGTAGGTGTGCTTGGTGCTTGCCATGGTGCACTGCTCTTGAGCAGGGTACTGGTTATAGCACCCTGTTCCTGCACCTGTTCTTTGAGCGACGATCTCCGCATACAGTAGTCCATAAATCTCTCCACCTTTTGGCCAGAGGCCACTTGCTTTGAAAAGAACTATAAAAAGTGACTTTCTTAAAGAGACTTTGAGATCTCTTTCTCCCCAATGGATTGAAGATGTGTCCATCGGCTGAAGACCACGATAATGCATCCCATCTGTTGGTAGCTATATCCCTATTCCCTTAACTCTTTAATTTTAATTCTCCCTGTTTCAGTGCCACAATGGCTCCTTGGTTCTACAGGCCCACAGCTTCATCCTTGACCATTGGTTCCATAGGGTCCTGAGTCTCACAATGGTCCCCCAGAATCCATGAGGCACAAGAGTGACAATGCTCTCTTTGGTTCTATGAGGTTCCATAGCATTTCCATGGTGTCTTTGGATCTGCTGCCATCCTTGTCACAACTGTCCCATGGTTCCATGAGGTTCCACAGTGTCACCATGGTCACTGTCAGAGGCTGGATGAGATTAATGCCCCAGACACCCGGGATGAGCTGTCAATCAGTCACACAGTGGGTGGTGCTGACCCAGGCCCTGTTTGCCCAAGCAATCACAAGTCCACCTGGGAGGAGGCCCACGAAGGCCCAGGGGCTCAAAACACAGAGCACGGGCTCAGTCCATGATCCGTACCCTGCCTTCTCCTGGGCTCTGTGTCACACCAAAGGAAATGCTCCACAGCCAACCCTGGAGTCCCAGCCCAGCTCTTGAGTGACCAAATGACCAAAAGTCTCACCCGGGAGAATGATCCAGAAAGACTAAAAAGAATTTAAGGCTGACCACTAGGCAAGCACATATCTTGACCCTACCTCCTCTTGGAATTTATATCTGAACGCCACTGGAATCCAGGAGTTGGTAGCTGTGTGTGCGTGCACCTTTTTTGTCTTTCTCTCTGCATCTTCTATTTCTTCTGTTCCTGTTGCATGATAAATGTGATTTGTGCTAACTAAATTGTAACTATATTAACAAAATTGTTGCTTCATATCAATAGAAAATTGAATTCAATTGTTACAAAAAAAAAAAAAAAAAAAAAAAAAAAAAAAAGAAAATGGTTAAACAAAGCAGATGAAATCCTCCAGATGTTTGGTGGGAGTATTAGAAGAAGGATGTAGGTTTCATAACAGCAGCTAGAAATAAACATTTTTGACCTTGGAATGGGCCAAAGTGGGATGATTCCAGGCATTGGACACTGAAATAAGGTTTGTTGTGGGAACATATGCTTAGTTACATAACCCAAAGCTTAGTGCACTTGCTCTACCTGCAAGGTCACTCAGGGAACATGAGGAAGACCCAGAGCATTCATCGGGAATAAGACCCCAGAAAGGATGAGACACCCCTAACTACTAGTAGAGCATACCAATGTAACATAGTGACATAGATTGTAGGAATAGAAACCAGGAGGAGCTTTCCAGAACATTCTGTATTAATATGTATTGACATACAGTATGTAAGTAGGATTTTTATTTTGATTGCTTTGGTATGGGAGGAAGGGTGAGCTCCTACCCGTACTCCCAGTCGGTGTACCCCTGGTCAGTTTTCTTATGCTTTATTCAAACTTCAATTATACTAAATTACTCACTGTCAAATTTTGTATATACTCAAATATATGTATTTGATATACTTTGATTGTATCCATTTATATACAACTGCTGCTATTAAAAAAAAATTGCTGCTAAATTTAACCTTGTTGTTTGATTAATTGGACAAATAGAACATCATTCACAACAGTCCTCTTCCAAATTTTGAGTGACTTGTGGGAGGGGGATTGCTAGGCAGGGCCATCGGCTGCTGAGATCCTGTCTGCTTCCCCCTCCCCCCAGAGTGGCCAGACTGGCCCGTGGTGTGGCTGGAATGCTGCCCCTGATGAGTTTTTCCAGAAACCACTGGGCAAGGGGGACAGGGAGCCATCAGCCCACGAGTGCAGCCTCTGAGTTCTAGCCTGGCTGTTGAGATCCTGGCCCCCCTCCCAGAGCAGCCCCTGCCATTCTGGCGTGGGCACTTGCTATCCTGGCCCAGGCCCCCAGCGCAGCCACCAAAAACGTTTCCATCGTAAAATAGCTCTGGGCTGTGGCCCAGGAGAGTTCAATTGAACATCTGCAGGCCTGGGCAAAATATGAACTCTTTCACTGCCCAGAATGTGACTTGCAGACACCTTTTTCTCTCTCCTGAGTGAAAGAAGAGGACCAAGATAGGCACAGAAACAGCATGAAAACACCGAGGTCAGATAAAAGGAAGAGTCAGGTCTCAGATGACAGAAGGAGGTGAGTCGTGGGCTGAAATTTCCTTTTTTTAAGCTGTGGGAAAGAGACTCTTGTTTCCTTATAGCTCATAGAAAATGCATTATGGTGTGGGTGAAATGTTATAACTGTAGACATGAGCAGAGGCACTTGTGCTAAAGAAATATGTTGAAATGGCTGTGATCCCATGAGAAATTTGAATAGAGAGGAGAGAGATGAAGATCATTCCTGTCCCACAGGGAAGAGAAGAAGAAAGAACTGTGTTTTCAAAGATGAAGAGAGCTTTTGTTTGAACTATTATAATCTTTAAAGTGTGCCCCATAAGTTGATATGGTCCTCACAATTAGTTTTGGGATAACTGTAAGTCAAGGAAGGGATTTTAACACAGTGATCCCATTTACAATCTCCTGAATGGCTGATTCACTCTTACATAGAGGCCAGGAGAAAACTTTTCTTGTGGAGAAATCTCCATAGATTGAAGTTCACCTCACCCAAGGAAATTGGTGAATAGCTATTTCTAGAGATGGTAAACTGACTGATCTGTTTCTGTACATTATCAGTATGAAAGAAAAGAATTTGTGGGGGGAAGAGTAGTCTTCTGAAAGTTTTATTCTGAGATGGTTTTTTTTTCTCGTACTTTCCTTGTACCCTTTAAAGTTTGAGCCTGATTTGCCTTCCTCCTAATCCTATCTCACAGCAGTAAATGAGTAAATAATTCTAGTGGATGCACTGGCAATTTGGCCTAGGCTAAATCCACAACAAACTTAAAATTGAACTCTTCTTTCTTGAGCTCTTCAGTCTGGGAATTCAGTGACAAAGGCTCATAAACATTTCTTCAAAACACTCAAACAATAAATGCCCCCAGGAATAATTTACATTTTCAATTCTTCTGTGGTTTATTAGGTAGATTTCAGAAGTGTAAACAAAGTGAATATACTGTATATTATATTGAAAGCATTGCAGAGAGAAGTGTTTTGTCCTGATAAGTTTTCTTTTGCATATTTATAGATTGATACCAGCAATGTCCAATTGATATTGACCCCCTGCACCTTCTCATGCAGTCTGAATAAATATGAAAATCAAGACCCTTCATGGCTGATAATCAATCACACTTTGTCTCCACATCCATCCCCAACACTTTTGTGATCCAACCCCTGGGACTCCAATGGATAAGGAATGTTGTGGCTAGCAGGACCTTCTCTTTGTCCCCACCTGTCATCTCTGCCTCCAGTTCTCTGCTCTGATTGAGGCCTGGGGACACTTTCTCACTCGTGTTTCTCCCTGGGACCCATTAAAACTTCAAGAAACTTTGGAGTGTGATTCTCACTTGGAGTTCTTGAGAGGTTTCCTAACAAACCACTGCTGTGCCTTGATTTCCCTCTGGTCTTGTACAATTCATTAGGAAGACTTCCTATGATAGTTATGGAGAAATACTTCAAGGAGCTTCTGAGAAATACAGATTCCCATTTTAAAGGATGTATTTTATTCCTGTTCTCTTTGGAGCAGAGGTGACTGCAGCATTCAGTGATAGATATTGATCCAGGGTCTCTCCTCAGGACTGACCTGCTCAGAGAAGCTGTGCCTTGAGGTCTGACCCAGTGTGGACAACCTTGATCCACATTCCCCAAGCCCATCCTGTCCATCCTCATTCACCTGGGACCTGCTTTGCTTGCAGAGCTGCTACACTCAGGGAAAGAGAAGTTTCCTTTTTTTTTTTTTTCTTAAAACAATCTAAAACTCCTAATTTTCCCGACTGAAAACAGACATATCACTCAGGTGTGTGCCAGCCAAAGGTGCCACCAAGGAGGTTCAGTGCCAGGGATCGGTGCTTTGGGGGTGGTGCTTGGAGTCGGCGCCATCTTTACTTTCTGCCTCTAACTCCCATCATGCCCTGTGGCCCGATGGAGCCCCATTGCAGACGGGACTACAACGCCCGTCATGCTCTGCGCTCCACAGAACCCCTGGTATCCCCCCACTTGCCCCGTAAGTTTCCCCCAGACTCTCCAGGATCCCTACGTGCCCTCTCAGTGCTCATTCAGGACAGTCCCCAAGAGCGTCCAAGGATCCCCTGAATGCTTCCAACCCCACAGATGCCCGTTACAGTCACTTCTGGGAATTCATCTCCTGCCATCCCCCGGGGGCTCAGAGCACCTCATAACCCAGTCAGTCGCCTAAAATTCCTGCCGTGCCCCGTGCCCTAAAGAGCCTGGTTAGAGCTCCCCAAGATCCCTCCAAGCTTTCCCAAACTGCATGCGTTCCCCCCTGAGGACTTCAAGTCGCCGTTCAGAGGCAAAAATGTCCCCAAAGTGCCCTCCCGGACCCCAAACTCTCCACAAGATGCGTTTCCGGGACTTCAGCACCCATCATGCTCCACGGTTCCGGTAAAACGCCATTCCAGCTGAGACTTCATCCCCCATCATGCCCCGCGCCTCCCAGAGAGACACTGCAGCTGCGCCTAGAGCTCCCATGATGCTCCGCAGTCCCTTTAGATGGTATAACACCCGTGCCTACAACTCCCATCATCCCCCACGCCCCACAGAGCCCCGTTAGAGCCCACCAAGTGCCCGCTCGGACCCTGAACAGTCCCAGATTCCCCTCCCTGACCTCCAAGGGCACACCTGGACCCCCAAGTGCCACTCTGAAGCCCAGACTTCCTGCTAAATTCATTCACCAGACCCAAAACTGCTCCGAATGTGTGCCAGAAATGTCTCCCTAGACCCTGAAGCTCCCACCTTGACCCTGTCTGAGAAAAAGTTGATAATAAAGATGATAAAATGATTACAAATATTAGGAATTATCTTAAAGAGGGATAAATCAATAACCAATGGAGCTTAATTATTAATTAAGGGAATTGTGTTACTTAGAAACAATGACCAATAATTTATTTGGTTGCTAATAATGTAAAGATTATTAATATAATTATAAAAATTAGGTTAAAATGTATAGAATAGTAATATTATATCTCAGAAAAAAACAGTTTTATTACTTAATAACATTTTTTTTTTAATGAAGAGAAATTTATGAGGTTTTTTTATCTTTTTGTTTGTCAGTCCCAGGTGGGAGATTTCATGAGTTGGTGAGGTTAGAGGTGAGGAGCAGGTTGTCCAAACTGGGTCAGCCCTCAAGGGGCTTAATCTTCTCTGTTCCTGGACCTTCTAAGGAGACATTCAGCATCAAAATCACCTGCGGAACGCTTCTATCAATTTCTCTCTGCAATGAAAAATAGAAGAACATTCCCATGAGTAAAAAAAAGTCATGGGATGCACTTTGAAATCTTCCTCCTTAATGGAACTCCAAACTGACTCCAAGCAGCTGCACAAGCCCTGAAGACTCGATGACAATTGAAAGAAGACAAAGAACTCCTGCTGGCTTTCTTTATTATAATGACCACCAGGGTGGATTTGGGCTCAGTCCAGGACCATCAGGTACTGAGAGAAGGTTGAAGAAGCTGCTCAAGGAGGCAGAAGCAAAACTCCAAGCCCTGCTGCTCCTCTGCCCTGGCCGGCTGCACACGCCCATCTCGCTGTCCCCCCAGCATTTCTCAGCCCAGCATTGCTGTGCCCTCCCTGGGCTCCCTGCACCCAGCGCTGCCGGCTCCTGGCACACAGAGCCATGGCATGGCCCAGCCTCACGCTGGGACACCTCGGCCACCAACATTCTGCCCTGGGAGGGACTTTTCTGTTTCCTCACCTCCAGGCGGAATCTTCCAGGCTGCACTTTGGGGAAGTTTCCTTCTCTTCCCACTCCCAAGGAAAGCTCTGTCTCCTGCTGTTCACAAACAGAGAAGGGCTGGTGGGAGATGTGGTGGTCAGAGGCTGTTTGGGGTACATGACCATGAAATTATGGAGTGTTCAAATATTCTATGAAAGAAGGAGAGGCATCAACAAAACTTCTGCACTGGACTTAGAGAGAGCAGAATTGGGCCTATTCAGGATTCAGATACGGGGATAACTGAATCAGGTACTGATTTTGTTAAGGGAAACAGCCGTTAAAAACAAAGGATTCCAGGAAGGAGGGACACACTTCAAGAAAGAAATCTTGATGGAGAAGAAACAAAATGTCCCTCTGTGCCAAAATGTGAAATTGTAAGGAAAATGAGTGGCCTAGCAAGGCATAAGTATTTTATCCAGGAACTCAGAGAAAAAAAAAAGTGGCTACATCACCGTTGGACAGAGGGGTAGGCAAATCACAAAATGATTAAGGCTGTTATTAGATCATACAGAAAGAAAAATAGACAGGTGAAAGCCCAGTTAGGACATAACTAGGCCACTTCTGTGAAGGATAATAAAGATGTTTTTATCAATGCATTCTTGGCAAAGAGACAGAAAAGGAAAACCTCCAGTTCTTGTTGGGGGGATATGGTTACCAAAAATGAGGAAAAGGATGACATGCTTAACCCCCTCTTTGCCTCACTTTTCAACAATAAGACAGGTTGTCATCAGGACAAGTGTTCTCCTGAGCTGGTAGATGGGGACAGGGAGCAGAACTGACCCCCTGTAATCCAGGAGGAAGCAGCTGGGGCCTGCTGAGCCACTCAGATGCTCACAGGTATCTCTGGGACCAGGTGGGATCCATCCTAGGGGGATGAGGAAGCTGCTGGATGAGCTCCCCAAGCTGCTCTCCATCATTTATCATCAGTCCTGGCTCACCAGGGAGGTCCAGAGGACTGGAGGTGCCAATGTGAGCCCATCCCCAAGAAGGGCTGGAAGGAGGATCTGGGGAACTCCAGGCCTGTCAGCCTGACCTGGGTGCCCAGCAAGGTGATGGAACAGATCAGCTTGAGTGCCATCACAGGGCACCTACAGGATGGGTGAGGGATCAGAGCCAGCCAGCGTGGATTTCAACATCTGCATTGATGATCTGGATGAGGGCACTGAGTGCACCCTCAGCAAATGTGCAGATGACACCAATCTGGGGGTGAGTGTGGATCTGTTGGAGGGTAGGAGGGTTCTGCAGAGGGACCTGGACAGGCTGGATCCAGGGCCCAATCCAACAAGGTGAGGTTTAATAAGATGAAGTGCTGGGTCCTGCACTTTGGCCACAACAACCCCTGCAGTGCTCCAGGGTGGGGACAGAGTGGCTGGACAGTGGCCAGGCAGAAAGGGAGCTGGGGGCACTGATGGACAGCAGGCTGGACATGAGCCAGCAGTGTGACCAGGTGGCCAAGAAGGCCAATGGCTCCTGGCCTGGATCAGGAATGGTGTGGCCAGCAGGAACAGGGCAGTGATTCTTCTCTGTGCTTACTGGTTGGGCAGTACCTTGAGTGCTGTGTCCAGTTCTGGGCCCCCCAATTTAGGGAGGACATGGAGGGTCTGGAGCGTGTCCAGAGAAGAGCAACAAGGCTGGTGAGGGGTCTGGAACAGAAGTCCTGTGAGTAGTGGCTGAGGGGGCTGAGGATGTTTATCCTGGAGAAAAGAAGACTCAGGTGAACTTATCACTCTCTACAACATCCTGAAAAGTGGTTGTGGTCAGGTGGGTGTTGGTCCCTTTCATCAGGCAACAACTGACAGAATGAGAGAACTGTCATAAGCTGTGCCAAGGGAAATATAGGTTAGATATTAGGAAATAGTTTTTTTTTTTTTTTTTGATAAAGTACTGGAATGATCTGCCCAGGAGTTGGTGGAGACAGCATCCCTGGAGGTGTTTAAAACAAGACTGGATGGGGCACTCAGTGCCATATGGAGGTCTTAAGCAGGGGTTGGACCTGATGGTCTTGATCTTCCAACCTAGTGATTCCGTGATTCTGTGATTCTGTGAATTCTCTGAGTCTTTCAGCTGAATTCTCTGTCCCTGTCCTTTCCCTGGATCTCCATTGCAGATGGAAGCTGCTGGTGCCATTCTCACCTTTAACCCCCAATTTGAATGCAGACAGATGTCCCCAGGTGTGTTAAGCAGGTGTTGCTCAATGTTTATGTGGAATTTTTGTATCCTCATGGAACCAAGGAGGCCTTGTGGAACTGTGGGAACTCATAGAACCAGAAAGCCATTGAGAGATTGGGGCAGGATTGTACCATTGAGATACTGCAGATCCAAGGACACCATGGTGACACTGTGGAAACTCATGGAACCCTGGGCATTGTGACACAGCAGGGTCTTGTGGAACTGAGGAGTGAATTGTGACTCTACCAAACCTCATTGAAGGGGCCATTGTGACACTTCAGAGCCTTGTGGACCAAGGGATCCACAGTGACACTGTGGGGTCCATGGAACCAAGGGGCCATGGTGACACTGTGGGACCCCTTTGCCAATGCTCCATTGTGACACTGCAGGACAGCATGGAATCACAGAAGACACTGTGACAATACATGGCATTATGGAACCAAAGGGCCATTGTGACACTGTGGGGCCTCATGGGACCAAGGGGCAGTTGTGGCACCATGGAAATTGTGACAATTGTAGTACCATAGGACCATGGAGACCACTGTGACACTACAAGACCCCAAGGAACCAAGGATTCATCTAACAGTGCACGACACATGGAAATGAGGGGCCATTGTCACATAGTGGGGTCTCATGGAATTATAGACCTTTGTGACACTGCAGGGCTTCATGGAACCAAGGGGCAGTTCTGACACTGCCTGGGTTTATGGAGCCAAGGTAAGCACTGTGTTATGGAACTTAATGGAATTGTTGCAAATGATACAACTTTCAGGGGTTTTTTTAATATAACTTCAGTGAGGAATTTGTTCGCCTTTGCCCAGGAAGAGGGGAATTGAAGTTTCTCTTCAAAAGACTGTTCACCATAATTGGGTAAAGGCTGATGAATTTAACATCTATAGATTGAGAGTAACCAGAAGATACATAGGAGGTAAAGGAACATTAATGAACATCATCCCCAGTGTGACTGGAGACACCTGGTCTGGGAAAAGATTGGTAAGACAATCAAAGAATGAAGACCTAATTCACATCAAAGGCAAAGGGATCAATAACCAACAGGAAATCAAATACTAAGAACTGTCCAATTTAGATCAATTAATTTCTTCAATGAAACATGAACTTGTTTGGGTTTTGTCTGTATAAACATGTGTAAAGCCTGGTAAAGAATGTTGTGTGATGGAATGATTTTCACTGTACAACCCAGGCGTGTGCGGGTGGAATGATTTCTATTGCACATGCTGGCCACAATAACATCCTGGCCAGAATAAAATAATGCCTAAATTCTCCAACACCGAGATGTTGTTGAGGAGTTCCTATTTTTCATGCAGTTTCAGTGTCAGTCCCACTGAGGTTCATCACCAACAAAGGCTCCTCCTGGACTGCTTGGAGAAGATAACTGGAGACCCTGATTGCACGAAACTCTCAGAGACTCCAAGACAAAAGCAAACCTCAAGTCCTTGGAAAAACCTGCAGTCCCTGGGAGCATGAAGGAGCCCCCCAGGGCCATTCCTGACCAAGGCTCCCCAGGGACTGGTCCCAGCAGATTCCTGAGGCCACTGGGATGTGGGGGGGATGCTGAGGGCAGGACAAGCCCTGCCCTGACCTCTGCCCACCCTCACCCTCTGTGCTTGGGACACACACATGTGCACTGTGCTCATCCTCCTCCTCCTGGGTGCTTTTCCTGCCACAGCACTGCCCTAGGAGGGTTCATTCTTCACAGGAGCTGCTCTGTTTGTACTGGTGCATTTTATAGCTCTGCTTCTGCCTGTCTGTCAATTCTGTCTTCAAAGAGCTCTCTAAGGAAAAGTTTTATTGAATTGTGGAATAACAGAGGTGGGAAGAGCCCCCTGAGCCCCCTTGGCCTGGGTGTGGCTGGGATGGAGTTCCCTTTGCCCAGAGCAGCCCCTGCCCTTCTGTGCTTGGCTCTTGTGGCTGGAGTGGGTTTAGTCCCAGCCCAAGACTTTGGCTGTCCCTGAGCAGGGCTGGTCCCACATGAAGCATCTCTGCAACCCCCCAAACCTATGGGCTGGGGGTGGGCAAGTGTTCCTGGGGACACAGGGATGGGACAGCTGGACTGGACTGACCCAAGGGATCTTCCATTCCATGGGATGTCCTGATCAGCAGGGAAATGAGGAAGATGAGAGGGTCTCTGGATTTTCTGTGTTAATACATTTGTCTTCCAAAGCAACCACTACATGTGCTGAAGTCTTGTGCTGAATTCTTGTCTTTCCATGATTTTCCCTGCTTCTGCATTTGGACTTTGATTTTTACTTACCCACTCCAACCATTAATCCTATTTTATGGTGACTCACAATTTCTTCACCTTATTTTCTTCTGTTTTCTGAGTAAGTAGGGAGAGGGACAGAGACACTCTGTTGTCACTGGATGCCCAGAGGGGTTTAACCAGAGACACCTTGCCCAGCTCTGCTCTTACAGGCCCACTCAGAAATGTCAGGGCTCTGTCAGGTGCCCACCCCTGAGCTGGGCTCATGCCCTGCTCACAGCCCCAGAGGTGTCCAAGGACACGAGTCCTTCCCTGGCACACACACATACAGTTCATTGCAGCACAGGCAGGGGCTCCTTGGGCTCTGCTGCCACTGCCAGAGCCTGGCAGGGACCTCAGCCCTGTGGATGTCACCCTGCCCTGCCCGTGCCCGAGGTGCCCCAGGGCCAGAGGGATGGACATGGGGAGCTCTGGGCACAGGAGCTCCTCCCAGCTCTGCATCCAAGGGTTCCCAGGGGATGTTACTCTCTGGAAACTCCAGCAACAGCTGAAGGTGTTTGTGCTCACTGGGTTTATTTCCCCTCACACACACACAGAGGATGTTCAGGGATGTGGAATGTCTCTGCACTGCAAACACAGACTCCTGACCCGGCCACTTGATGTCCCTCCATGGAGGGAAGAACAAACTCTGTGACCTGGGGTGAGAGGCCACTGCTGGAAGCAGCACTGGCTTTGCAGGGGCACTGCTGGGACAGCCCCACCCTGAACACTGCCACACTTACTGCTGTTCTCCTCTCCAGGCGCTGTGTTGGGAACATCCTTGAGACCAAACTGGGAAGGAGATTGAAGCTTTCAGGCCCTGCACTGGGGAGATGCCCTTGCACGATGGAAATGCTGTTTGCAGAACCCAGCTCTGTCCCAGCAGTGCCCATGGCCTGCCCTTGACTGCAGTCCCTGGACAGTCACACAGCAGGAAAGGGACCAAGCTGAGAGCCCTGAGGAATTAAACCTGCACAGGGGCTCTGAAGGGGAATGTGGAAGTGAAGGAAGGAGAGGTTATGGGGCAGAAGCCCTGGGGCTGCCTGACAGTGAGGAGCAGTGGGATTCTCTTTTCACCCTCAGCTCTGCCCAGAGGCACCAACCCTGCAGCTCCAGAGAAGTCAGGGAGGAAAGATGTCAGGCAAACACAGCAATACAGAGTTCTTTAATTTGTGTAAGCACATATGTATTATAACTCCTGGATTATATAATCTGTGGTTCACACTAGAAATGCAAATACAGAATTGAAAAGTGTACAGACAAAGATTTTCCTGTGAACAAATTTTCAAAAACATAATATCTGTGCCACGGAAAAAACACAAGAGGCAGAGTGGGCATTAATGAATAAAATTGTAATAGCTACACAGGAGAATGAGAGTTTATTCCTTCTGAAAATCATTCATGATCATTTTCCTCAGGCCATTCTTGAGCTCCTGGTTCCTCAGGCTGTAGATTAGGGGGTTCAGGGCTGGAGTCACCACTGAGTATAGAACTGACAGGGCCAGATCCAGGGATGGGGAGGAGATGGAAGAGGGCTTCAAGTAGGTAAAAATGCCAGTGCTGAGGAAAAGGGAGACCACAACCAGGTGAGGGAGGCAGGTGGAAAAGGCTTTCTGCTGTCCTTGCTCAGAGGGGATCCTCAGCACAGCTCTGAGGATCTGCACATAGGAGAAAACCATGAACACAAAACAACCAAAAGCTAAACAGACACTAACAGCAATGAGCCCATGTTCCCTGAGGTTTGAGTGTGAGCAGGAGAGTTTGAGGATGTGTGGGATTTCACAGAAGAACTGGCCCAGGGCATTACCGTGGCACAGGTGTAGGGAAAATGTATTGGCCGTGTGCAGCAGAGCATTGAGAAAGCCACTGGCCCAGGCAGCTGCTGCCATGTGGGCACAAGCTCTGCTGCCCAGGAGGGTCCCATAGTGCAGGGGTTTGCAGATGGACACGTAGCGGTCATAGCACATGATGGTCAGGAGGAAATACTCTGCTACAATGAAGAACAGAAAGAAAAACACCTGTGCAGCACATCCTGCATAGGAGATGGTCCTGGTGTCCCAGAGGGAATTGTGCATGGCTTTGGGCACAGTGGTGCAGATAGAGCCCAGGTCAGTGAGGGCCAGGTTGAGCAGGAAGAAGAACATGGGGGTGTGCAGGTGGTGGCTGCAGGCTACGGCGCTGATGATGAGGCCGTTGGCCAGGAGGGCAGCCAGGGAGATGCCCAGGAAGAGGCAGAAGTGCAGGAGCTGCAGCTGCCGCGTGTGTGCCAATGGCAGCAGGAGGAAGTGGCTGATGGAGCTGCTGTTGGACATTTGTTATATCTTGGCATGGGGATCTGTAAGAAAAGTAATAATGGAATAATTCAGTTTGGAGAGGACTTTAAATATCCCAGCCCAGCTTGTTGGCACTTTCCCCCCACTGCCTGCCCAGAGCTCTGCTGCCTGGAGCTGTCCCTGCCAGCAGCTGCTTCCCTGCAGGCTGGGCCCTGCCAGTGCTGCCAGAGCCTATTCCAGCCCTGGGGGTTCAGCTCTGCCCTGCAGACCCTTCCCAGCACAGGGCACTGCCCAGGGCCAGCTCTGCCTCTGCAGGGTCTGATGGCAGCGTTGCAGCAACCCTGAGAAGGCTGTAAAAGTAACACTGATGATGCCTTTAAGGGGCCCTTTGCTGATTTCTTTCACTGCCTACTTTTTTGAGATCTGAGAAAATTTTTTAAAATTTTTCTCACCCTGAACCGAGAGATGAATATCAGTGTGCAATTTCCCATCCAGGCAACCCAGAGCAGTAGATTTTAAAAGCTGGATTTTCCCTTTTATGCAGCCCCTCTCTTGCTTTGCTCCCTGTATAATCTACTTGGAAATGTTCTGGAGTTACATGTCATGCTGGGAGAAGCAGTCCTGTACAATGCAGCATCCTCACCACACAATGAGAACACTTCCAAGCCTTACCAGCTGTCTCCTTCCACCCAGACCTTGTCCCCCAGTGCTGTGAGCAGCTCCCAGGGCTGGCTGAGAGCTGTCCCTGGCAGGCAGCAGAGTCCCTGCCCCAGCACAGAACCCTGGGCAGGGTGCTACAGACCCTGCTCTGCAGGACAGCCCTGGGCACCCCTGGGCACCCCTGGCTGCTGTACACAAGAGAGAATCAGAGAATGTACTCACAGAGTCTGTAGGCATTGAGATGTTCCAGCTTTAGGAGATCACTGCAGGAGCTGCAGCTGCATTGTCCTGCAGCCAGAGGCTTCCTGTGTCAAGGGCTAGGAGTGATTCTGTCCTGGTCACTTCTGAGCATCTTCCCAGCCCTGACAGATCGAAGCTCTCTGGGCCTCTGTGCTGTGCCTGGGGCGGCTGGAGGCAGTGCCCCTGCCCAGCTGGGCTGGAAGAAAATCTGCTCATCTGGAGAAATATGTTTTTGAAGCCCTTCTTGGTTGCTAGCATCTCTTTCTGTGCCAGGAGCCCAGCCCAGATTAGCGGTACACACACAGCACAAGGAATTTAATGACCCGCTTGGGGTTTGTGCTCAGGCCCTGAACATCAGTCCCTGAGAGGCAGTTGAAGAAACCTCTCAGGAACTCCAAGTCTGAATCAAACTCCAAAATATCTGAAAGTTTTAATGGGTCCCACTGAGGGACACATCTGAACAAATGTCCCCAGGTTCCAGTCAGAGGAGGAAATTGGAAGAAGAGATGACCGGTGGGGACAAAGAGAGGCATGTCTTGATGCCCTGGGGCACAGCAGGGTCTGTGCCACCAAGGGCTGGGAGGAGACACCTGGTCCTGAGCCACTGGGGCCTCCTGGCACTACCCCAGCAAGGCTGGGCACTGTCACCCCTTGTGCTGCCCTCAGCATCTCCCCCACATCCCAGTGGCCTCAGGGATCTTCTGGGACCAGTCCCTGGGGAGCCTTGGTCAGGAATGGCCCTGGGGGGCTCCTTCATGCTCCCAGGGACTGCAGGTTTTTCCAGGGACTTTGGGGTTTTGCTTTTGTGTTGGAGTGTCTGAGAGTTTCGTGCATTCATGGCCACCAATTATCTGCTTTAATTAGTCTCTTGAGAGCCTTTGTCAGTAACAACACTCAGTGGGGCTCATTAATACTTCTAGTTACTTCAGGTTTTTAAGGTGCTTTCCTTTTTCCTTTCTGAGTCTCTGAGAGGTTTTTGGGCAATCAGGGCCTCCAGTTCTCTCCTCCAAGGAGTCCAGGTGGACCCTTTCTTGGGGATGGACCTCAGTGGGTCCAGTCAATGCCACCAGACACTTGTGTGTTTTCTTCTGACATTGACGTCTGGAAAGGTTTGTGCAATCTGCTCTGAGGCCGTGAGGTTCAAGGGCTCAACACCAAATGCACCATGGGGCTCACTGGGATTAAGCAAATCCTGACAAACCATGGCTCAGTGGTGCTGCATAAGGGTTACGAAGTGGCGAAAAAACCACAGCAACAAGGCACTCTCTTGCTTGGTGCAAGAAGGAGCATTTTATTGAAGGAAGCCATGCCTTTAAATAAGGCAGTTTGTGAAAAACACAATACAGACAGTTCACTGGTCAGAGAAAGAGACACCTCTTGTCCCTGGCTTTCCCACGGATCCAGCAGGTCTTTATCTCTTGCCATGATTCTTTCTCTTGTGTTTACAGTAGAGAAAATTCACTAGCTTGAGAAAAATCCTGGCTGGAGCTTAAAAAGTTTCACGGCCTGAGAAAAAGACTCAGAACCTGAGAAAAAGGCCTGGCTGAAATGTGCCTAGGCTTTCAGCAGCGTCCACAAGTCCCCGTTTTAGCTTAAAAAAGAAAAGAAAGAGAAGTGTTTGTAATCCTCCACAGGACCCTTGCAAAGGAGAACAAATACCACTCAGGAGATCTGTGGACACCTGAAGTGCCCAGGGAAATCTTCACACCTGGTGCTTTTTTCCTGCAAAACCAATTCTAATACAATAACAAAAACCCACCACCATTAACCAGACTTATCATTTCTAATAAATTTCAGAAAACTCATCTAACAATGTTCAATGGCTTAAAACATTTCCAGGAGAAACAAATGAATGCTCATCCTCTGCTTGTAGAGGGACCTTCTGGCTGGTGATCGGCATGTTGGTCAGCATTTGAAGGCTGTGCCTCGGCTGCATTCTGTCTCTGGTGTCGCAGGTCAGGGCGGACACACCTTGCAGGCAGCCAGTGTACACCGGTATCTGTTGAGACACAAGCATGCCCGTGACCCCAAATGATGAGGGCTCGCTGCTGCTTTTGCCCCCTGCTGCAATTTTTGCCCCCGGCGCTCTTGCTTCCCCCCTTTGCTACTTTGATCCCGGCTGCCCCTCTTTCTCCCTCCCTTCTTCCCTCTCCTCAAGATCGGAACCGGCTTCCAGAGGAAACGGATCTGAACCTCGGAGACTGCCTCTGGAAGCTTGCCAAAGAAGCTCTGCTGCCCTTCCCAGCGAAGATCTCTGAGTTCGTCTCTCTGTCTCAGTGAAATTTGTTTTGTTCTCCATCTGGGTCTGACTGGGAAGTGTTTTCTCTTGTGTTTTGCTAATAAATAAGTTTTTTCCACTTTCCCCCTGGGGAGAATTCTTTCTGAGTTCTTTGGGAGGTTTTTCCCCTAATTTGTCCTAAACTTGGACAAATAATTTGGTGGCTCGTATGGGGAAGACGGGAAAAAAGTGGAAAAATCTTTATTATAATAATAATATTCTGTTTTCGATGGTTGGTATTGGTATGTCTGTTGAATGTATGATGTCTTTGGTTGTGGGAGTATGCCTGTATATATGGTCTATGGGTTTCTCTGAAGTGTTGATACCGTTGTGGTCGTTTGGTTTATTTGCTTATCCGGAAATAGCTCCGATGCTGTCTTTGATACGCAGTTTTTGTAATAAAGGGGCATTAACAAAAATACTCATTGGGCTAGGCTTGGTGGTGATGATATGCAGGAGGGTTATAAGAATGCTGGAATCGGCCACAGGAATGTATACATCATGGTTTGTGCTGTTTATTAGAGGAGAGGCAGGCAAAGAGGATTTCTTACCTCTATTTCCCTTCCTCTCTTCTGAATTAGTTACATCTTTAGTAGAAAACATTCAGATCTCCCTGAATATCAAAGAGACCATCTTTCTGGCAATTAATTTGGTAAGTTTTGGCTATACTGTCTTCAGTTTATACAGAATAAAGGCTGAGATTTCTAAAGGGGCTGAGAAGACTCCTGATTTAGGAGTCAAGTTAAGCAGGAAGAACCCTGAATGGAATGGAAAATGGGAAGAAATGGGCCAGATTTTAAAGGAACTTTCTGACCCCATAATCTGGGAATTCCCACCTGAACAGATTCAGGATCCCATTAAGGTGGCAAGGTATTAAAAAAGAAGTGTCAGGATGGCCCTAAGAGAGAAGGCTTATTACAGTAAGCTGGGCCCTGGCACATGCCTATCGCACTTTGTTAGACAGTATAGGGGCGAGACACAGAGGAAAGGAACCAGGAGATAAATTACCTAAAATCCCAGCCACTCAGTTGCTACCACCCCTAGGACTAAAGCCAGCAGCTAAACTGGATAATACACCTCAACCAATGGCTGTTGCTGCTAGCAAGAGGGGTGGGAAGTGCACCAAGAAGACGATCGGCCAGTGGATGATGATGATGATGCTGATGATGCTGGAGAGGGACCCTCAACACCTCCTGGTATAAAATCAGGAGCCAAAAAACCAGTATGAGAGCAGAGGCCAACAATGAGTCCCTTTCCATAAAGGATCTTCGTGGGTTAAGAAAGGACTACACCTGGCGACCTGATGAATCTACAATCAGCTGGCTCGTTCGCCTCTGGGATGCGGCAGGAGAGGCTACAGTATTGGATGGCACCGGCGAGGCATTTGGGTCTCTGTCCCATGACCGGTCATCGACCAAGGTGTGATGAGGAAGCTAACCCTCAGAGCCTCTGGGCCGGGTCCTGGATGGCGTGGCACAAAGAAGGAGGATGACGACATGTCTGATTCGCTGGAAGGAACTTCTAAGACCTATGCCCCGTAAAAAGGATAAGCAGGCTTAGAGAGGCCCTGCCTCTAGCAAGGGTGAGGCCAGGGAGAATCGTGTATTCTGGACTGTGTGGATTCGGTGGCCTGGCACATGAAACCACAAAAGTATAAAGCCTTGGTTGACACCCGTGCACAATGCACCATATTCCCATCAGGAGACGTGGGGGTAGAATCTGTCTCTATTGCTGGTGTTACAGGTGGATCACAGGACTTTACCTTGGTGGAAGCTGAAGTGAGTTTGACTGGAAAAGAGTGGAAAAGATACCCAATTGTGACTGGCCCAGAGGCCCCGTGTATCTTAGGAATAGATTTCCTTGAAGCGGGTATTTTAAGGATCCAAAGGGATTCAAGTGGGCATTTGGGATAGCAGCTGTGATGGCAGAAAGAATCGGCAGTTGAACACCCTGCCTGGATTGTGTGAGAATCCAGTGCCGTGGGACTCCTGAGGGTAGAGGAGCAGAGGTACCGATTGCCACCTCAGTAGTACATCGCTGGCAATATAGAACAACTCGAGATGCTGTGGTTCCCATCTATAAGATGATTCGGGAGCTAGAGATCCAAGGGTGGTCAGTAAAACTCATTCACCCTTCAATAGCCCCATCTGGCCTGTGCGCAAGTCTGATGGAGAATGGAGACTAACTGTGGACTACCGTGCATTGAATGAAGTGACCCCACTGCTGAGCGCTGCCCTGCCAGACATGATTGAGTTGCAGTATGAGTTGGAGTCCCAAAGCAGCAAAGTGGTATGCCACTATCGATATCCTTAATGCATTTTCTCCATTCCTCTAGCAGCAGAATGCAGGCCTCAGTTGCCTTTACATGGAGGGTGTGCAATATACTTGGAACCGACTGCCCCAGGGTGGAAGCACAGTCCTACCACCTGTCATGTACTGATCCAGACGACACTAGAAAAGGTGAAGCTCCAGAACATTTACAATATATTGATGACATCATTGTATGGGGAAACACAGCAGCGGAAGTGTTTGAAAGGAGAAAATTATTCAAATCCTCCTGAAAGCCGGCTTCGCTATCAAGAAGGATAAAGTTAAGGGACCTGCTCAGAATATTCAGTTCTTAGGAGTGAAGTGGGAAGATGGACGGCGCCAGATTCCTACTGATGTCATCAACAAGATCAGCGATGCCCCCACCAACCAACAAGAAGGAGACACAAGCTTTCTTAGGTGCCATAGGTTTCTGGAGGATGCATATTCCTGAGTACAGTCAGATTGTGAGTCCTCTTTACCTGGTTACCCGAAAAAGAACAACTTCCACTGGGGCCCTGAGCAACAACAAGCTTTTGCCCAGATTAAGCAGGAAATCGCTCATGACGTGGCCCTTGGCCCAGTCAGAACAGAACCAGATGTGAAGAACGTGCTATACTCTGCAGCTGGAAACCATGGTTTGTCTTGGAGTCCATGGCAGAAGGTGCCTGGTGAGACCCGAGGCCGACCACTGGGATTCTGAAGTCGGAGCTACAGAGGGTCTGAAGCTAACTACACTCCAACGGAGAAGGAAATCTTGGCCGCCTATGAAGGAGTCCAAGCCGCTTCAGAGGTGGTTGGTACAGAAGTACAGCTCTTCCTGGCACCCCAACTGCAGGTGTTGGGGTGGATGTTTTAGAGGAAAGATTCCCTCCATTCACCATGCTACCAGTGCTACATGGAGCAAATTGATTGCTCTCATTACACAGCATGCCCGAATTGGAAAACTGAATCGCCCTGGAATTTTAGAAATAATTACTAACTGGACAGAAGGTGAAAGTTTTAGTGTGACAGATGAGGAACAAGAACCAGTGACCCAGGCTGAAGAAGCCCCACCCTGTGGGTGACACAAAACTCCCAGGAAAATATCCCTGGGAAGCTCTCTCCTGAGAAACAAAGAAAAATTCCTCTCATGAGACAATTTGTGCCTGAAAACTTTTTATCACTTTAGAGTTTCATTGGTGTTCAATTAGTGTAGTGATTGGTTTCTTTTAGAGTGTTAAGTGAAATATAATTGGATATTGAGTTTAACTAGTGTTTTAATTGGTTCCTTTCTGAATCCCTCTGAAATCTATAAATACTTCTGTTCTACCTGTATCTAATGGATTTGTAGCCTGAACTCCCTTCGGAGAATAAACTGTCTCTGGAATAATTCAGCTACAGTCTCGGTCTTTTCCTCGCTGGCAGGTAGCCAAGGGCTACTTGAACCCCCTGAGCTATCTGGGTTCTCGTAGCACCTTGGGGGCTAACAACCTGGCCCCCGAAGGCTACATAAGTGGCACCCGAGCGACAAATTACCCTGAAAAGAGTAGTTTTGGTAAGCAGCGCAGTAATCTGCAGTTCTGCTTTCTCGATGCCGCTTTTCTTAAAAAAGTAAGGTTTTATTTTAAAAGCCGACCTTTTTAAGAAATACTCAAGCAACCTCAGAATTCGGAGCTGAGACTTGGACGTCTGTCAGCAACAAGCAGCAGAAGACCCTTCGGCTGAACATTTGGTGAGAATTTCAGCAATTGCTCATGAGCTTTTATCTAGGGGTCAACTTTTCTGTTTTTTTCCTCTGCTGTTTGCTTCGAGGCTATGGGAGGAATCCTCACCACAATTTCCCTTACTCCCATAGAAAAGACTTTTATTCCCAAATTCTATCTTTGCTTTCTACTAATAATTGTAACTTTTCTGGGAAAAAAATTTCAAAAAATAATTAAAAAAATTTGTTAAATGGTTACTTCAACAGTTCCTGATACTAACTCTGACTCTATCTGCTCTGAAACTTGCTGGAATCATGTTGGTACTCGCATATACCAGCTGCAAACTAAAGGTGATTTCAAAATTGCTTATTTTATTCCTTTGTTTCAATTAATCGTTACTGCTCGTAAAAATGCAACTTTATTTTCCTCTGAACCGAATTCGTCTCTTTCTAACACAGCTTCTTCTTCCACCCCCCGCCCTCACAAAACAGCCCCATAGAACACCAGCTCGCTCTGTCACCGTCCTTGAAAGTAACTTCATGCAATCTGTTGCCCGCTGCCCCCCCTTCCAACCTCAATGTATCCTTTCTCTCTCCTGGCTCAGAGGCACTGCTCACCCTCCCCATTCCCCCTCCGACACCATCTCGGTTCCCTCCCTAGCCCCAGGCAGTACCACTGCTCCCTCCTCCCCGGCTCCGCGCGCACCCGCGAACCCCTCCCCTGTCCCTGCCCCGGACCGCTCAGAGACCGTCTCGCCTACCCCGCCACAGCCGCGCGAAACCCCGCCTCTGCCTCCCTGCCACCGGCCCCTCCGACTCCTCAGCCTGCAATCGGCAGCAGCCACCCCATAGAAACGAGTCACTCTCACCGTTGCGTGTGTACGAGTTTCCCTGCCCCTGCTGCCCTAACCCCAGTTACACCCCATTCTGTACCTTCATGTACCCCCACTCACCCCAACTCCGTGTACTCCATAACCCCTCCCTCCCAGCCGTCTCCTGCCAGCACTGGTAATCACCACTTTTCGATTTCTACAGCGCCACCGCCACCTTGTGGCCGAATTGTTTTATGCACCCAACCAAACCAAACCCAACCCCTGCCTCTATCCCCCCGACCCCATCCCTCTCTGCCTACTCACGCGACTGAATTACAAATCCTTTCTCCTTCTTTTTAAAAGCACATAAAAAATACAAACATTATTGTTCTTCTGATGAATCAAATTCCTATGATTCAGAAGAAGAATTCCATGACCCTTGGGCCAAGATCAAATTATTAGCCACTCAAACGGACAATGGGAGATTGCTCAAAATATTTCTGCTTTTCCTGTCACATATAAACCAAGCAGGAGAGGTGGTGCAACAAACAGACCTAATTATGAAGATTTTTACCTTAAACAATTAACTGAGTTATCCAAAATTGCCAAAGATTATGGGAGAAACACTCAAATTTTTAAAAATTTACTGGAAGCTGTTTCTTCCTCACAAGTTTAGTACCTTATGATATACAAAACATTGTACATTGCCTTTTATCACCAGCTGAATATATGTTATTTCAACAGCATTGGCACAAACAATTAAAGGTTTTATCTGATAATTATGCAAAAGATCCAAACCGCCCAAATTTTACTGTAGAACAGCTGGCTGGTGAAAACAATTTATCACCTTCAGAACAATCTAACCTTTTCCCCAGGAACATACTATTAGACATAGCAAATGCAGCAAAAACATCACTGCTCCTCACTCCAGATGACTCCACCCACTTTACATTTTTCAAACATTAAACAAAAACAGATGAGAGTTTTATCAAGTTTGTAGATAGACTGAAAGATGCTTTAGACAAACAGATTGAAAGTGCGGAGGCGAAAGGAACTTCTTTGTAAGCTTGCCATGACCAATGCAAATAAGCAATGCAAAACTGTCCTAAGGTCTTTGCCCCTCGACCCTCCTCCCACAATTGAAAAGATGGTGGAAATTTGCACACATCACAGGTCCACTGAGAACACAGTAGCCCAAGCAGTTGCCAAAGGTATTGCAGAAGGGGTTACTGGAGCCGTTGCAATGGTTGCTTCCCATGACAGTGCCCCTTGCTTTTACTGTGGTGATCCTGGACATTTTTAAAAAAGATTGCCCAGAAAAGCCTCAGATGTATCAACCACACAACAATAGTAACAAACCCCAGAGACAACAAAAATACCCACAGCAACAAAAAAACTTCCATCAGGCGCGGTGGCCCGTGCTACGACAACAAATCAAAGGCCATCTCCGCACACCTCCACCTATGAGAATCAATCGGATTCCACCAAACTTCAAGAAAACTCATCAATCCCAGACTTCAGTACCAGGCGTCAACTGGTAAGCCTCCATTCAATAACCTTTACAGATTATCTCTACTCTCGTCTACCTACAGGCAAATCGCACCCCCAGACGGTCCTTGGAGCATTTTTCGTAATGGGTGATGCACTTCATGCCCCCAAACAAATTTTTGTTTTGCCAGAAATCCAGACCCTCCACTCTGGACAAGAAATCTATGTTCAACTTTGCTGCACAGACCCCCTTTTTCCTTCCACAGGGGACCCCCATCGCTCAAGCCTTCCTGCTTCCTAAGCATCTCAACGAGCGACCCCCTCCCAACCCTCTCGTCTTGTGGGTGCAAATCATGGTATCAAGAAGCCCGTCCTTGAATGCAGCATCCTTTGCAGAGGTGAGAAGATCCACAGACCAGGAATTCTGGACACGGGCTGATGTCACCATCATCTCTCGCTCGGAATGGCCAGACAACTGGGGTACAGCAACCGGTACCTGGCATGATCGCTGGAATCGGTGGTGTCACAGTGTCCATGCAAAGCAGAAACAACGTCGTCATTGAAGGGCCCGAAGGCAAGTTGGCAACTGTTCGCCCGTTCGTGGTCAGAGCCCCCATCACCCTGTGGGTCAGAGATGTTCTTTCCCAGTGGGAATGTCCCTCCATATCCAAAACCAGGATTTCTAATTGGGGCCACTGGGGCGCACACTTTACCACCCACCCCTCGGCTCACTTGGAAAAGTGAAGACCCCATCTGGCAAGAACAGTGGCCCCTGTCAAAGGTCAAACTGCGCGCATTGCATTCCCTGGTTGAAGAACAACTCGCCAAAGGCCACATCGTTGAAACCACAAGCCCTTGGAACCTCCAGTTTTCGTCTTGCAAAACCTGGAACTGACCGATGGAGACTTCTCCAAGACATCCGCAAGATCAACGATGTCATTGAAGACATGGGTCCTCTCCAGCCTGGCCTGCCTTCGCCATCTATGCTGCCTCCAGACTGGACACTCGCCGTCGTTGACATCAAGATTGCTTTTTCAGCATCCTCTGCACCCCCAAGATGCACCTCGGTTTGCCTTCTCTGTCCCCTCTCTAAATAGAGGCTCCTCTCAAAAGATACCACTGGCTTTTCCTTCCCCAAGGACTCAAAAACTCTCCTACCATATGCCAATGAGTACGTGGCTCACGTCCTTTCTCCAGTTCGGAAATCCTTCCCAGATGTAATCATCTACCACTACATGGATGACATCCTCATCTGTGCCTCTGAAAAGACTCGTTTGGACAAAGCAGTGAAAACAACCATTGAAACTATTGAAAAAGCAGGATTTGAAATCCGTGAAGACAAAGTACAGTACACCAGCCCGTGGAAATACCTAGGTCTTCAAATTCAAGAGAACCATCGTACCCCAGCAGGTTTCCATCGAGACAACCCGAAAACCCTGAGAGACTTGCACAGCCTGTGCGGATCCATCAACTGGATACGCCCCCTTCTGGGAATCACAACAAAGGAGCTTGCTCCTCTGTTCAACCTCCTCCGTGCAACGAAGACCTCGACTCCCCGTGCACCATCACACCAGAAGCTCAGGATGCCATCATCAAAGTACAAAAGCCCTTTCCTCACGCCAAGCCCACGGTTTGAACCAAATTTGCCCTTCAGTTTGTCATTTTGGGGAAAGCTCCTCATTTTCATGGACTGATTTTTCAGTGGGACTCTCAACTCACAGACCCTTTGCTGATTCTAGAATGGGTCTTCACAAGCAACCAACCCACAAAAACAATCACCACATTTCAAGAAATCATGGCACACTTGATAAAGAAGGCCAGATCTCGCCTCCGCTCTCTCGCAGGTTGTGAATTCACATGTATTTACCTACCACTGACCACTGGAGACCTGGGCATTTGCTCCAAACCAATGAAAGTCTCCAAATTGCTCTAGATAGCTACACTGGCCAAATTTCCATTCACTTACCCAAACACAAGCTTTTAATAAAGATGCAGGTTTTCATTTACTTCCAAAATTAGTCCAAAGCAGGACCTGTCTCAAAGCTCTAACTGTCTTTACTGACGGCTCAGGCTCGTCTCACAAGTCAGTTATGACTTGGAAAAACCCCAAAACCCAGGGTGGGACTCTGATGTCAAACAGTGGAGGGATCTCCACAAATTGCTGAGAGTGGCAGCAGTTGTTAGAGCTTTTGAGAAATTCAAAGAGCAGACCTTTTAATTTAGTCACAGATTCCTTGTATGTAGCCGGTATAGCTATGAGAGCAGAACATGCCTTTTAAAAAGGATGTTTCCAACCCAAAGTTATATCAACTCATTTCCACACTGTCACTTAATTTCTAACAGAAAACAACCCTATCACATTGTTCACGTAAGATCACACTGATCTCCCAGGTTTTATTACAGAGGAAACAGAAGAGCAGATGCACTGGCCATGCCTGCTGAAATTGCAAATGTACCTGACATCTTTGCACAGGCAAAGCTGTCCACATGCATTTTTTCACCAAAATGTTCCTGCTCTCATGCGAATGTTCAAACTTCCAAAGATCAGGCAAAAGCCATCGTGGCAACGTGCCCAAGCTGTCAAACTTATCAAATACCCTCTATGGGTACAGGTGTCAATCCCAGAGGTCTCAGCAGCTGCCAGCTGTGGCAGACTGATGTGACCACTTCCCATCTTTGGGAAGTCCAAATATGTGTCAGTTGACACATTTTCTAGTGCAGCTTTTTGCATCAGCGCACGCAGGAGAAAAGCCACACATGAGTGATTGTGTCTATACTGAGGCCACTGAGATCATACTGGGAGTGACTGAGCACAACTGGGATCATACTGGGTAGAACTGGGATGACACTGAGGGTGACTGGGATCATACTGGGAGGGATCAGGAGCAGGCTGAGGGCACTTTGAACAATGTTCGGGCAACTGGAACATACTGGGAGCAACTGGCACTGCACTGAGGGTGACTCGGAGTGGCTGTGGGCAACTGGAATCATGCTGGAAGCAACTGGGAGAAGTGGGAATGACTGGGAACTTCCTTGGGCAACAGGGATATTCTGAAAGAGACTGGGAGTCACTGGGATCATACTGGGAGTGACTGGAACCATGGCAATGGCCTGGGCTGGGTGATGTGGTGCCTCAGGATGTGCAAGGAGTGCGGTGACCCTATGGGACCTGATGGAACCATGGCACTGCTGTGGCACTGTGGGGCCCCATGGAATTATGGAGACCACTGTGGCACTGCTGGGCCTAATGGAACCAAGGGGACCATACTGACTCTGTGTGGCTCTATTGAATGTTGGGATCATTGTGACACTGTCAGGCCCCATCAAACCAGGGGGCCATTGTGACATTTCAAGGCTTCATAGAACCATGGAGATCATTATGACAGTTTGGGGTGTCATGGAACCAAGGGGCCATTGTGACACTGCAAGACCCCATGGAGCCAAAGGTCCATTGTGACATTGCAAGGCCTCAGGGAACCATGGAGAGACCATTCAGACACTTCACAGCCTCCTGGAACTAAGGGGCCATTGTGACACTGAGTGGCACCATGGAGCAAAGGACACCATTGTGACACTTCAGTGCCTTGTGGAACCAAGAGGCCCCTGTGACACAGAGGGGTCCAAGTGAACTAAGCAGAACATCCTGGCACTGGTGCCCCACGGAACCAAGGGAACACAGAGCAGCTCTGGCTGGTTTGGTCTCCCAGGGGCTGCCTGATTGATCCAGTTGACCTGGGCATGTTGAGGGTCTCTTCTCATCTGCTACTGAAACACTGGGTCTCCCTGCTTTCCTTCCTGTGGAAAAGAACTGTCCTTCTTGTTCAGGCTCCCATGGCCAGATGTGGGATTCCACCTGCAACATTGCCTGTTGTGACAGACTGGAGGAGATTGTTGGCTTGAAATATTTCATGTGTGGGGGACGAAGGGGCAGGTGCAGCCTTGCCCTGCCCTGTAACCCCAACACTGCACTGCCCTGTAACCCCAATGCCCCCAGAGCCTCTATCCCAGCCCAGCAGTGACTGCCAGTCCCTGGCACACCAAAGGCAATGCTCCACACTCACCCCTGGAGCCCCAGCCCACCTCCTGAGTGATCAAATGACCAGAAGTGTCACCTGGAGGAAGGGCCCAGGATGACCAAAGGGGTATTTAAGGCTGACCACAAGGCAAGCACACATCTGGACCCTATCTCCTCTTGGAATTTCTATCTGAAGATCGCTGGAATTCAGGAGTTGGAAGCAATGTGTGTGTTTCTCTGTATTTTATTTGTCTTTCTCTCTGTGTCTTGTATTTCTTCTGTTTCTGTCCTCTTCCAAATTTTGAGTAACTTGGGGCAGGGGGATTTCTAGGCAGGGCCATCAGCTGCTGAGATCCCGTCTGCTTCCCCCTCCCCCCAGAATGGCCAGACTGGCCCTTGCTGTGGCTGGAATGCACCTCGGTTTGCCTTCTCCGTCCCCTCTCTAAATAGAGAGGCTCCTCTCAAAAGATACCACTGGCGCTTCCTTCCCCAAGGACTCAAAAACTCTCCTACCATATGCCAATGGTACGTGGCTCACGTTCTTTCTCCAGTTCGGAAATCCTTCCCAGATGTAATCATCTACCACTACATGGATGACATCCTCATCTGTGCCTCTGAAAAGACTCGTTTGGACAAAGCAGTGAAAACAACCATTGAAACTATTGAAAAAGCAGGATTTGAAATCCGTGAAGACAAAGTACAGTACACCAGCCCGTGGAAATACCTAGGTCTTCAAATTCAAGAGAGAACCATCGTACCCCAGCAGGTTTCCATCCGAGACAACCCGAAAACCCTGAGAGACTTGCACAGCCTGTGCGGATCCATCAACTGGATACGCCCCCTTCTGGGAATCACAACAAAGGAGCTTGCTCCTCTGTTCAACCTCCTCCGTGGCAACGAAGACCTCGACTCCCCGTGCACCATCACACCAGAAGCTCAGGATGCCATCATCAAAGTACAAGAAGCCCTTTCCTCACGCCAAGCCCACCGGTTTGAACCAAATTTGCCCTTCCAGTTTGTCATTTTGGGGAAAGCTCCTCATTTTCATGGACTGATTTTTCAGTGGGACTCTCAACTCACAGACCCTTTGCTGATTCTAGAATGGGTCTTCACAAGCAACCAACCCACAAAAACAATCACCACATTTCAAGAAATCATGGCACACTTGATAAAGAAGGCCAGATCTCGCCTCCGCTCTCTCGCAGGTTGTGAATTCACATGTATTTACCTACCACTGACCACTGGAGACCTGGAGCATTTGCTCCAAACCAATGAAAGTCTCCAAATTGCTCTAGATAGCTACACTGGCCAAATTTCCATTCACTTACCCAAACACAAGCTTTTTAATAAAGATGCAGGTTTTCATTTAGTTCCAAAATTAGTCCAAAGCAGGACCCCTCTCAAAGCTCTAACTGTCTTTACTGACGGCTCAGGCTCGTCTCACAAGTCAGTTATGACTTGGAAAAACCCCAAAACCCAGAATTGGGACTCTGATGTCCAAACAGTGGAGGGATCTCCACAAATTGCTGAGCTGGCAGCAGTTGTTAGAGCTTTTGAGAAATTCAAAGATGAACTTTTTAATTTAGTCACAGATTCCTTGTATGTAGCCGGTATAGCTATGAGAGCAGAACATGCCTTTTTAAAGGATGTTTCCAACCCAAACTTATATCAACTCATTTCCACACTGACACACTTAATTTCTAACAGAAAACAACCCTATCACATTGTTCACGTAAGATCACATACTGATCTCCCAGGTTTTATTACAGAAGGAAACAGAAGAGCAGATGCACTGGCCATGCCTGCTGAAATTGCAAATGTACCTGACATCTTTGCACAGGCAAAGCTGTCACATGCATTTTTTCACCAAAATGTTCCTGCTCTCATGCGAATGTTCAAACTTCCAAAAGATCAGGCAAAAGCCATCATGGCAAGTTGCCAAAGCTGTCAAACTTATCAAATACCCTCTATGGGTACAGGTGTCAATCCCAGAGGTCTCAGCAGCTGCCAGCTGTGGCAGACTGATGTGACCCACTTCCCATCTTTTGGGAAGTCCAAATACGTGCACGTGTCAGTTGACACATTTTCTGGAGCAGCTTTTGCATCAGCGCACGCAGGAGAAAAAGCCACACATGCTGCTAAGCATTTCTCCTGGCATTTGCCACTCTAGGGGTCCCAAAAAGAGTCAAAACTGACAATGGCCCTGCCTACAAATCTAAACAATTAAGAAAGTTTTTTAATGAATGGGGAATTGAACACACCACTGGCACTGCTTCAAACCCCACAGGACAATCTATTGTAGAAAGAACACACCAAACCCTCAAAAGAGTTTTCAATCAGCAAAAAAGAGACACAGAAATATTGTCTCCAGTTGAGAGACTTTGCAAAGCCCTTTATGTTATCAATTTTTTAAATTGCACCACATCAGAGCCTGATCCTCCCATTCTCCGTCATTTTGCAAACACAACTCAAGCTAAGCTCACTGAAAAACCACCAGCGTTGGTGAAGGACCCAGAAACACAGCACGAAACAATTCCAATAAGAGATATAATTAATAACACATGTGAAATTAAATTATGACGAAGCACTAAAACATTGCACCATCATCCCAGTGTCTGCAACAGCTGATAAACCTCAAATCAGTGAAGAATTGGATAAGCATCTGTTGGGGGTTGGTTTTTCCTTCCCTCTCTGCCTCTGGAATTTTTTCCCCATTGACATGCTAAAAAGCACTGATGGTTAGGTCCTAGCACTGGAGGGGGAGTCTCCCTGGTCTTTTGGGAATTTCTCTTGGAGAGTGGGGGGAGGGTAGGGGAGGGAAATGGGGAACACCGTGAGATTAGAAACAGGTCAAGGAGGGTGGGGGCAGTTGCTGGCTCTCACTCATTTTTGGCTTTGGAGGAAAAAGGTCGTTGCTACCCACCCCCACCATCCCAAAGCCGGGAGCTGCCTCTCTGTTTTGGCCCCGCACCCCTGCTTGGATGCCCTCCCGCTTCAGCTTGCTGTTTGCCAAGTGTCCCGCCTCTCCTCCATCCCCTTCCCATCTGGGACACAGCCACCATCACCCCCAGCACCCCTGCAGCTGTGCAGGATCGTCGCATCTGCCCTGTCCACCAGGAATCTGCCAGAGCTCCCTGCACACTGTGACAGGAACTGCACCACAGGGGAAAAGTGCCTGAGGCCGAGAAGGACTGGAACTGGGTTACTGCTCTGTCTGTTGTGAATTCCATAGTGGTTGTTTTGTTTGCCTTGTTATACATACTAGTAAAGAACTGTTATTCCTATCCCCATATCTTTGCCTGAGAACTCCTTAATTTCAAAAATAAAATAATTCAGAGGGAAGGATTTACTTTTTCCATTTCAAGGGAAGGCCCTACTTTCTCTAGCACTCACCTGTCTTTTTTTCAAACCAGGAGAGATTTTGGTGCCCAGCGGTGGCACCTGAGGGCATCGTGAGGAAAGGGTGAAAAGGAATAACAGTTCTTGAGGGACCTAAATTTTTGTGTTAGGTGGCACCATGTGGTCTAGCCTACCCTGGTTGAGGTTGCACATGGTCACAGCTATGTCTCTCCCATTTGCAGCCCCTTATCTAAAGATGGGTTCTATAACTAAGGCTACTGTAGCTGTTATCCAGTTCATTTTGTGGATTGATAAGGTGAGGAATTCATGGATTTTTAACTCCCTCTGGAAGATGGGTACATGGATTCAGAGCTATCACACTCTAACTGTATGTTTTTGGGCTGACTTTAATAATGGTACTTATTGTGAGGAAGTGACAGGAGGGGCAATTTTCTCCCAACCCTTCACCCAGTTTTTTGGGTCCACCCCACCAGTTTTTGAAGGGTTCCAATCTCCTCTAAATGCTAATGATATCATACAGTGTCTTGTGTTGCTGATATGCCTGTTCAACCTATTCTATTTCACATTCAGATACAAGGGGATATTGGCTTGGATAACCCCTCTGATACCTACCCCAGAGACTAGGGATGCTGCTCCAGAGACTGACCCTGCCCCACAGCCCACCTCAGAAAGGAAGCACCCAGAGTGGGTGGGGGTTCTAGTGAAGGAGACAGGCCAGATACTGAAGGAGTGCGTTTCCCCAGCTGGTGAGAAACCCTCCCCCTGCCCTAGAAAGGGAGAGTCTGATGGTGCTGCAGTGGATTCCACAAACATTACATCTGTCAGGTTCCAACTGAACTGCAAGCAGCCAGCAGCAGTTGCCCCTATGGAAACTAAAAATTTTGTGATGAAAACGAATCACTTTGATAATAAGGATCAGCAAGGAGGGCCGCCACAAACAGCAGGAGAACCAGAGGCTGAGATTGTCATCGAGTCCCTGTCTTATAAAAATCTTTGTAATCTGTGAAAAGACATTGCACGATAGTGCAGTGAGGCTTTTACAACTTGGTTACTTCAGTCAGAGACCTTATGGATACAGGTGTGCAACTGGATGAAACTGAGGCAAGAAATTTGGGACCTTTAACCCAGGACTCAGGTGTGGATCAGGTATTTGTAAGGGAGCCAGGCCCCCTTTCCCTCTCGGAGCGGCTTTTAATGAGTGTTAGAGAGAGGTTTGTCCACAGAGAGAGAATGCAGGAGCACCACCATAGAATGTGCTGGAAGACCCTTGAGTAAAGGATCCAGCAGCTGAGAGAAGTGGCAGTACTGGAGGCACTCTTTGGGAGGGTTGGACAGCATGACAATGACCCTGACAAGGTCAGGTGCACAGGGCAGATGTTGTGGAATCTGGCAAACCTGGGGCCATCTCAACATACCACTTTTATTGCAAGAATTAATGCTGATAACAACTGAGAGACAGTGGGTGCTGTTGCCAATAAGCTGAGGAACTATGAGAGTGCGATCAATGGCCCGATGCAGGCTCATGTCTCTGCTGGGATTAAGAGCCTCCAAGAGGAGATGAGGGAGGAGGTGAGGAGGAACAGTTGCCATATGGCACCTGTGAAAGTCACAGGCCCCAAAGTCAGAACCCAACGTCCCCCAGCTAGGGAGAGAGGATGCACCCCACAGGCTGACCTGTGGTTCTGTCTGCATGACCATGGGGAAGACATGAGAAGGTGGGATGGGAAGCCTACTTCTGTCCTGGCAGCACGAGTGCATCAACTCAGGGAGTTCCACTAAAGTGAAGGAGCCTCAGCCTCCCATAACCAAGGTGCTGTGTATTACAGAAGGGAAGGTGATTTGTCAAATCCCCTTGAAGGAACCTCTAGTATGTATGCCCAGGAAGGAAATAATAACCAGGGCTAGAGGGGCCCTGTATCTAGACAGGGAGAGGCACAGGAAAAAACGATGTGGATCCAGTGGCCTGGCTCATCAGAGCCATAGAAATAGAGGCATTAGTTGATATTGGTGTGCAGTGTACCCTAATGCCATCGGGACGTGGTGGCAGAACCTGTTTCCACTGCTGGGATGATGGGGGAATCATAGGAATTGACTCTGTTGGAAGCCAAAGTGAGCCTGACTGGCAAGGAGTGGCAGAAACATCCAACTGTGACTGGCCCAGAGGCTCCATGTATTTTGGGCAAAGACTTCCTCTGGAACAGCTACTACAAAGACCCAAAGGGACTCAGGTGGGCTTTTGGAATAGCTGCTGTAGAGGCAGAGGGCACTGAGCAGTTGAACACCTTGCCTGGACTGTCAGAAAATCCATCTGCAGTGGGACTCCTGAAAGTGACAGAGCAACAAGTACCAATAACCCCCTTGACAGTGTACCACTGGCAGTATCAGACAAATCAAGATGCCGTGATCCCCATCCACAAGATGATCCGTGAGCTGGAGAGCCAAGGGGTGGTCAGTAAGGCCCACTCACCCTTCAACAGCCCCATCTGGCCTGTGCCAAGTCTGATGGAGAATGCATATTAGCAGGCAGTTCTATTCTTCATGGCTATTTCCACCCCAGTGCTGCCCCACATGCTGCACCCTAAGGCAGTTGCCCAGCACTGCTGGCACAAGGGAACTGGCTCAGGGAGCATTACAGTTCTAGAGAGGTTTGCACCTGGCACAGCCTCTCGTCCTGATGGCAGCAGTTTCTAGTGGATGGGGTGAGAGCAGCAGTGGATGCACATAATAATGCCACTTGATCCTTGGTGCATTTGAAAAACCCCTGTTTGACGTGTTAGATTTAAAAGGCCAGTATAAGTCACAGCTTTAGGCTTGACTATGAAATTTATTTAGAGAACAAACTGCCCTCCAAAGACACCGGCGCACACCAGCACATCCGTGCTACACAGACACCCACCCACGCACAGTCTCCACCAATGCACACACGGCCACAAGCACAAGAGCTGTTGTACTCAGAGAGCTCGTGCACACTGATACGTGCAGTGTCATTAACACATAGAAATCTCCCTCCCTCTGCACAGGGGTTTGGGGCAGTTTTCCCATTTTGGGGGAAATCAAAGCCATGCACTGATGCTCCTAATTAGGGAGTAGCAAAAATGAAGCTCCAGGGCTTCCCACTGAGCCGGAGCCAGCGAACACGCAGGGCTGGGAAAGGCGTGCCGGGAGCTGCAGAGAACTTTGTGTTTTCAGGCCAATCCCGCCTCGGGCCCGGGCCCGTTCCAGGGCTGCTCCTCATCTCCGGCTTTCCCCTCACACAGCCCGGGGGGCCCTGAGAGCGCTGGTCGAGGCTGCTGAGCCGTCTGCAGAGCCCGCCCCTCGCTGCGATTGGCTGATTCTGCCGTCCTCCTCGTTCTCGTGGCGCTGATTAGGACAAGCCCCCCCTCCCGGTTGCCAAAGGCGCCATATTCGTGACCTCACCGGGCTCCGGCGCTCGGTTCCGCACAGCGCTTCCGCAATGGCGCCTTTCCGCGCCGGGGTTGCCTTGTCCCGTTTTGCCCAATCAGCGGCGAGATCGAGGGTGACGGCAGAATCAGCCAACGCAGCGAGGCGGGCTCTGCACTCGGCACGAACTTGCCTTCCTTTCCCCGAGCTGCGCCATTTCCGGAACCCGCGGCTGAGGAGCGATTCTGGCGCTGGGCCCGGCCCAGGTAGGAGCCCGAGGAACCGCTGCTGCCCTGAACCGCCGGGAGCTCGGGGTGACGGAGGCTGAGGCGCTGGGAGTTGGGGTGAGTCCGGGATGGAACCGGGACCTAGCTTCAGCTTTGGCAGGAGTCCAGTCGGGAAGGGATGTTTGAGGAGGCCCGGTGCTGTGCGGGAAAATTCACGTCGCCAGAGGATTATTCCACTAATTATTATTAAGCATAGAGTTCCAGGTCTGTACAGGTACATGGGCTATTTGTTTTATTTCTTCTGCAATGTTAGTATCTACTTTACCATTATTATCCATTTCTAAGCAGCATTCAGAATTATTGAACTTCCCACACACTCCTCCTTCTTCAGCTAATAGATACTTCTGGGCTAGTTGATTTTGATAAACTGCTGCTCTAGTTTGAGTAAGTTGTTTAGCTATCAATTCCATTGCTCGGGCTGTTCAGTTGGAGGTAATTTCTATTATGGCTTGTAGCCTGATAATTCTGTTTAGCATATAAACTGGAGTGCCATAGCCCCAGCTCCCATCTTGAGCCCAGGTCTGGTCCATAGTACTCAATACTTCATTGTGGGGGCCATTTATCATCCTTCCAGATCTGTGTTCCCCCTATGCGTGGGCTCCTTTTCTTTTGATACAAAGTTTTGTACAAGGGAACTCCGAACACTCTATTACCTTTTCCTTTGGTAATGTAAAAAATGCAGGCTGGATAATCCCTAGAGTACATGTCACTCTCCATCTTTCTGGCAGAGTATTATAAGCTGTTTTCCCACAGATCCAAAATATTTTGTCTGGGGCTTTCCAGTTTAGTTTAAGTGATTCAGGTTGTTGCCAATAAGTTCTTACACTTTTTACTTCTTTGTATGGTTTAGCTCTATTCCTATTATACCAGCATAATCCTGTAAAATTGTTCTTTATACAATTACCTTTACTTAACTTTCCCCAATATCCTTTTGGAGCTTCGGGCCACCAAGACTGACTGCTTGTATTTGTAATCAGGATAGTCTTAGAGGGGGTGTGCCCCACATATTGGGTAAAGTTAGTTCCCTGACGTGTTATACATACCTCTCCTGTTAACTCATGACTTAGAACTCCTCCTTTAGGTCTATTGACTCCCCTCAATATTTCCATTTGATTCCACTGTAATAACTGCTCTGGGCCTAATCCCTCCCCCCTCCATGGCTGTAATCAGTCATCTGCATTCCTCCACAGATCCAACAGTGAATTAAGTTCAGTTCAGTAGTAATTTCTTTCATTAATTCTACAAATAAATTCTTTCCTGAGGTGGGTAAGTCCTGTTCGCTGCCTTGTTGTTTCAATTTCTTGTACAAGTTAAAATTTCCCTCACACTTTGTCCTTGTTCCCTTGAACGTTTTAGTTATATTCTTTATCAATTCCCCCTTTTAGTGATCTTGCACCTCCTCCCTGATCTGAATATCCTCACATACCTTCTTTTGTGAAGCAGAGGTATGCTTCTCCTACTGGGCAACTTTGGTATGCCGATGGAGCCCACCCTCCTTTTCCCAAACTGGTGGCCACCCAGTAACTTTTTCCTGTAATAGTGCAAGTTTCTAAGTTGTGCTTATTATAGCAGGCCAAATTGATATGTGTGTGGAAGGCAAGGGTGGATACCGTGCTCTACCATACCCAATTGTCTGGTAACACTTGGAACAAGCACTGTTTCTTTTTATCCTAATTAGCAATAGGATGACTTCCATGATTATTTTCATCCTCTGCCTCTGTCAAGGCCTATGAGGCTTGACAGTAGCCAAGGTTTGTTTAATTTCTCAGCAGCAGGGAGTATGTCCTGGGGTCTCCCACTTTGTCTCTCTCTTTTGGTGGCGTTTCTTAATTTTGTCCCAGCTTTTAGCCTTAACATTCCAGTACGAGGTACAGCAGTAACAGCACGGTATATGCAACCCTTTCTTGCACTCCTTTGCCAATACCTCTGCTCTGGTTTTCTTCTTTCCTCTTGTTCTATTCTCAAATAATTCCCACCAGTTATGATTATCGATTTTGATTTTTCCTTGTGCTGATAGGGTATTAAGTACCTTAACAGTTTCCTTATGTTGGTTTCTTTTACATTGGACACATAATGTGAATGAGAGATACCCACCATAGGAATGACACCACCACAACTCAGTACAATATGGACACCTTTTTGATGAACAGGTTACAGTCACACCCAGGTTCGGGACAGGTGACTTTCAGTCCTCATTGGGAGAACTTTGAGACAAATTGATCCAGTATCAAGATCAACTCTCTGAATTTGCACTGTGAGGTCTCCAGGCTCAGATGTCACTGCCCAGCCTACAGTAGGAGGGGTTACAGGACCTTTGACTCTACTCACATGTGTCCATCCCTTTTCAGATGTCCGTACAGCTGTTTCAGTCGTTAACAAAACTAAATACTGTCCTTCCCATTTTGGATCTAGGCTTTTTTCTTTCCATAGTTTAATTAACACGTTGTCCTGGCTTAATCTTATGTATGGCAAATCCTAGAGGGACGGTTTGAGCTAAAATTCCCTTCTTCTTTATTTCTTGCAAGTTTTTGTTGATTGTTGTGTAATTCTGGAGGGAAGGGTCCTGAACTAAGGCTGGATCAAGGTGTGCTCCTTTAGGACAAGGCATACCATACAGCATTTCATACGGTGAAATCCCTGTTTTCAAATTTGGCATCGTTCGTATATTAGACAGGGCTAGTGGGAGGCACTTTGTCCATGGCATTTTAGTCTCAATCGTTAATTTTGACAGCTGTTGTTTTAACGTTTGATTCATCCTTTCAACTCTCCCAGAACTCTGAGGGTGCCAGGGTGTGTGATACTCCCAGCTGATGCCTAGTGCTGAGGTCAGTCACTTCAGCACCTTTGATGCAAAGTGCGTCCCCTGGTCTGAGTCTATTGCTTGGACCAGGCCATACCTTGGTATTACGTGTTCTATCAATATTTTGGCTACCACTTGTGATGTGGCTCCAGCTGCAGGGTATGCCTCTACCCAGTGGGTTAATTGGTCTACTGTTACTAGTAAATATTTCCACCTTCCTATTTTTGGTAATTCTGTAAAATCTGTTTGTATTCTTTCAAAGGGTCTGTAAGCAGTTTTCCATCCTCCTGATGGACCTTGTCGCATATTTTTAAAATTAATTTTCTGACAAGTTAAACAACTCTGGACGCTCTGCTTTGCAATATCAAAAATGTCAATGCATCCAAAAAATTTTTAAAAATTGGTCTGCTAGTGCTTTGGTTCCCCAATGAGTTTGTTGATGTAATTGTTCATGAATTTGTCTGGCCTGGGTTTATGGTAAAATTTTCCTGCCATCTGGTAAAACCCATTTATTCTCATGCTATTCTGCCTTTAATTTCCTTATGGCTTCTTTTTCCTGAGGGGTAAATAGCTTCTGTAATTCCTGGTTGGAGCTGGGATCTCTAACTGTAGCACTTAATACAGAAACTGTTTTTGCTTCAATGCTTTTTTTTGCTTCTTTGTCAGCCAGATTATTCCTTCTTGTGTGATAGCTTGTTCCTTTTTGGTGCCCTCTTATGTGGACCACAGCAATTTCAGTGGGGCCCCTGAGAACCTCTAGTATTCTAACAATTAATTCTTGATGTATCAATCCCCGTCCTTGAGTGTTAATTAACCTGCTTTTTTCCCAAATTTTACTGAATGTGTGGAATACACTATAGGCATACTTAGAATCTGTATATATGGTCCCTTTTTAACCCTTTAAGTGAGATAGTGCCCTGTAAAGAGCGAATTGTTCACAAGCCTGAGCACCATGTTGTGTTTAAGGGTCCAGATTCTACTAATTTTAATTCTTCTCTTCCGACTATGGCATGTCCCGATTTTCTTTTTCCTTCTACTACTCTAAGACCCGTCTATAAACAATTTTACTCCATCCTTAAGTTCAGATTCCCCCAAGTCAGGTCTGTTTTTTGTTTGTAACTCTATAATGTCAACACAATCATGTTCTAAATTTTCTCCTGGTTCCCCACATAGGAATTGAGCAGTTGTTGCTTTAACTCTCTGACTGGGGAAGTGATTAGAACAGCTTCATAGTTTAATATTGCGGCATCAGTTAGCCATTTCTCGGATTTTTGATTCAGAATTCCCCTTACATTATGGGGGGTGTGTACCCCCAAAGGTGACTTTTTGGGCTTCTTGAGTTAAAAGTACTGTGGCCACATGTGGGCCAGCCCAAATTGACAGGGTGCAGCAGTTTGGAATAATATCCCACTGGTCTTCAACTGCCTGCCCATTCCTGGGTGAGCGCCCCATATGCTGTTTGATCAGAGGTGTTTAGAAATAATTGAAATGGTCTCTCCAAATCCAGAAGACTTAGTACATGGGCCTGAATTAAAGCATGTTTGACGTTTTTAAAACTTTTATCATCCTCCTCTGTCCATTTTAGGTGATTACTGGTAAGTTTTTAATATAACAATTTCACTTTCTCATTAAATCCCTCTATCCATTGACAGCAGTATCCCAGCAGTCCCAAAATTTTCCTCACTTCTTTTTTGGTCTTTGGAGGCTTAGTATTCCAGAGGCTCTATTAGAATCCGGTTTCTTTTTCTCTTTACTTAGCCAATGTCATAAATATTTTACTTCTGGTTTCGTGAATTGTGATTTGGCTTTGGATACCTTCAAACCCTGTTGTCCCAAAAAGTTTAAAAGTTTTATAGTCCCATTTCTAGTAGATTTCTTGTCTTTTCCTGCTATTAATAGATTATCTACATTTTGTAACAATTTCACCCCTTCTGGTGGCTCAAAAGACTGTGTTAAATTCTTCTAGGACTTGCCCAAAGAGATTGGGGGATTCTGTAAAGCCCTGAGGCAATACTGTCTAATGCAGTTGTTGTTTTCTGCCCTTATCAGGGTCTCCCCATTCAAAGGCAAAATAATCTCTACTACTTTTGCTAATGGGCATGCCCAGAAGGCATCTTTTAGATCTATTGCACTGTACCAAGTGTAGTCAGGGGACAGCTGATTTAAGGGAGTGTAAGGGTTTGCTACTACAGAAAATTTGGTAACAGTTTGTTGATTTATAGCCCTCAAATCTTGTACCAATCTGTAATTCCTGTCTGTCTTTTTGACAGGCAAAATAAGAGTCTTATGTGGGGACATATTTAGTTCTAAAGTGCCTTGTTGCAAAAAGTTTTCTATGACAGGCTTAAGGCCCCATCTCCCTTCTAGTGATACTGGATGTTGATGAATTTGGATAGGCAGATCGGGATCAGTGATTTTCACTTTGGTAGATTTAATTTTTAACTTCCCTATTTCCCCAGGGGTATGCCACACTCAGGACATATTTGTTCCTCATCCTTTTGGTTGGGTTAAGGCGTAAATTGTAAGTTGCCCTTGGGATACTTCAGTTTTCAAATCCAATGCTATTATTAAATCCCTCCCCAATAAATTATTTTCTGCCTCTGACAGATCATTTAATTAAATTTTGCTCTGGGTCTCAATTTGCACATTTTAATAACAGGCACCTGAGATGGTTCACCTTTTGCTCCAACCACGAGTGCTAGGTTTACACCTTTTTGGTGGATGTTTAATTGTGGATTTTTTGGCTCCTGTATCTACTAAAAATTCCACCTCCTCTCCCTGGGGACCGATTCTAAATTTTATCAAGGGCTCTTTAGATGGTAAGGTCCCCAATACATACAGCCCCTGACACCCCTATTCATCCTCCTGGAACATTTTCTTGTCCCATATCCTCTCTTTACAATTTTTCTTTAGATGACCTTTGTATAACTCCCTTGTATCCCAACATCTTAGTATTATTCCCAAAAGGCTGCCTGGTGGTATTTCTGGCAACCTACTTGTCTTATCTTTATTTCTTTGTGGATCACAGGAACTTGGACCCCTTCATGGGTCATTCAGACTTAAAACCTTTCTTTGTCTCATTTTTACCTCAAAGGACTGTCTTGAGGTGTTTGTGCTCCCCCTTGTGATCCGCCCAGGTCAGGATGGGAAGGAATTTTGCCTCTACCTGGGCTGGGATGGGAAAAGCAGCTTTCTCTCTTCCCTCTGTGACTCGTGTGTTGCTCTCCACATTTCCCTGCCTGAGTCCCACCTCAGCCTGGGCTGGGATGGGAAAAGAACCCAGCTTCTCCCTGGGCTAGGATGGGAAAAGCAGCCTCCCCTCACTCCCTTTGTCCCTTCACTGGCCAGGTCCCTGGCGGGATACCGGAACCGCGGATAGAAGGGCTCTGCTCTCGCTTCATGGCAAAATCCACGTCTCATTCAGGCAAGCACACAGTCACCTCCACCAAACCAGACAATTACTTACAGCTTCGATGCTCCTGTCTGGGTCTTCATGCACAAGAATTACAGGTGATTTTGCCACGGTCTTCCAGGGAGCTCTTTCCTTGCTCAGTCTATATCGTGAGGTCGTTGGGTCCCAAGAACCACTGACAAACCAGGGCCACAGTAGTGGGGAGCCTCCCCAAAATCACAGTGCCTCTCAGGGCTCCAAGGACGTCCCAGGTTTTGGCACCAAATTGTTATAAATGAGAAACAAAAAGTCTCGATACTTAGCAAAATTTATATTGCTTTATTTTATATAGATAGAGCAAGCAGCACTGGGGAATGTGAGGGGTCGCTGCCCATTCCACGCTCCATCAAACCTTGGTTTGCAGCCTCTTCTTTTAGTATGGTCTCTCGTTGTAATCAATAATTTTTTTCTGTCGTAATTTTGCCAGGTAAGCAGCAGTGGTTGAAATAAACATCTGTAAAGTGTCTGGGCGATAGTCAGTAGTCAGTCTCATAGATAACCACCTGGTCTTGGTAGGTAAAAATCAGGACAAGTCAGGAAGTCTGGTCTTTGTAGACAGCATTGATCGAACAAAGGCAGGAGGTCTGAGCTTGCAAAATCTATCGGACTACTGGAAAGTCTGATTTTGCAAACTGGTAGTAGATACAACTTATTTAGAAAACATAATATTTGTTTTAGATAAAAACGAGATCAAGACGAATTAAATATGATTAAAATAAGCGATATTTATTTTGCGACCAAAAATATGGTCCTCGATAGCCACAATCAAAAAAAGGGACAGCGCGGAGCCCGGGGTCAGCACAGGGTGAACATACTATGATCTGATCTCTATCGCATCAGATCCCCAATGTTCCCACCACAGCTTTGGTTAGTCCAGTTTTTATACAGTTTTTTTAGCCCAGAGCGGAGGTCTTGGTCTTCTTTCTGCGTTGGGCTGGACAAAACTATATTCCGGGAGACGATGAATTTTGATGAAGGCAGGTTCAGGTTTCACAGGAAAGTGGAATTGAGATTTAACTTTCAGATTTTGGTTTACTGGAAACAGGCATCCAGATGTATTTTTCTTGATGGCTCTGGTTATCTTAATTGTGGGTACTTATCGGGCTTTTAATGTTTGGGTGTTCCCTGGACAAAGCCATCTCCACCACGGCCACGTCTATTGTCTTGCTAACCCCAGCTTCCCCCGCAGCTCCCAGCCCTCTAGGTTTTTATTGCTTTACTCACACAGACATTGCTTATTTTACATTAATATACAACTTTACACGAATTACATTATATCATATATTACAATATTCATAACGGGGATTTAAGACAGAACTATTTAATAATTTATTTTCCTCTGTCTAGTGTTTGTGCTTCACTTGTGACCTTAGTATTGTGGTTTATACAAACCCCAAATCTTTTATGATTAACAGAAATCTTTTATCAATTATCACACGAGTTAGCCAAATCTTAAGAAAAGATCTTTCCTCCATCTCTCCCTTCTTCCCAAGCTTAACTTTATCCCATATTCCCTCCCCCCTCCCCACCCAGAGGCACAGGGGATGGGTGTCACAGTCAGGTCATGTCACAGCCGCCCCCTCAGGGACAGGGATCCTTGTCCTGCTTCAGTCTGGGATCCCTCCCACAGGACACAGTCCCTCAGGAACAGGCTGCTCCAGCAGGGATCTCCAACGGACTTACAAGTCCCACCAGGAGCCACATCCCTGGCCCTGCAGGGGCTTCCACGCCCTCGGGGCATCTTTAAGGAGCCCCCTGCTCCGGCCCGGGCTCCTGCCGGGATTGGTGGGTCCCTGCTCCATCCCGGCCTCAGCCGCCGCTCCCGGCGCCATCACCTCTCGCTCACCCCGAGCTCCCGGCGGTTCAGGGCAGCAGCGGCTCCTTCGCCCTCAGCCCGGGCCGGGCCCTGCCCGAGTCTGGAAGCGCAAACGGCCTGAGACAGCCCGGGGCTGCTGCCGGGGGATGGGCCAGCCCGCACTCGCTGCCATTGGCTGATTCTGCCGTCACTCCTTGTTCCCACGTGCTGATTGGGCAGAGCGGGGACAAGCCCGGCCCCGGGGCCAAAGGCGCCATTTTGGCAGCGTCTGTGGAGGCCGGGCAGCGCCGGCAGCAGCCGGAGCCCGGTGAGGCGGCGGCGGAGCTCGGGGGCGGCCCCAGCGCAGGTGGGAGCCGCGCTCGGTTCTGCGGGGGCTCGGGGCTCGCTGCGGGCGGAGGGGGCGGCAGGGGGCTCTGGCGGGTTGGTTGTGCCGTGCCCGGCCCGTGTTCCCCTGGGCTGAGGGCGCTGCGGGAGCGGCTGCCCGCGGTCTCCTTCCCGCTGGGGCTGGGCAGGAGCCGCTGCCGGAGCAGCGCTGGCTCGTCCCGGTTCCTGTGGGTAGCACAGAGGTGGCTGCCCTGTGCCCAGGATAATGCGGGAAAATTCACGTGGCCAGAGGTTTGTGTGCCCAAAGGAGATAGGATAGAGGAGTTCTGTAAAAGTGACTTTATTGATGAACAAAGGGACAGGCCACGCGGTATTTGCCATGGGATCTCTAAAACACAGCCTCCTTTTTATCCTCATTTTCCCGGCTTCATCTCCCTCTCCCTTTCTCCACTGGCTGAGGTGCTTGGAAGGTTCAGACTTCTCGATCCGGCTGCTGCATGTTCCCCTTAATATGCCCTCTTCTTTTTGCATAACATCCCATATTAACGGCTGTCCTTAGTGTTTCTCAATCCAAAGTTCAGGAATTGAGCAGGATTTTGGCAGGACAGGTGTATCTGTAAATTAGTATCATTCTCTGAAACTGAAGATTTCTCCATTGCTTTCTCGTGTACAAGTTCCTGGTCCTATCTCCAAACAGGTTCATTCATCAACCCTGTTTTTGCTTCCTGCATCCTCTTTGTTTTTGGGATTATTCTCAGTGCCCTCACTCTCTGTCCTTTTGTAGCCGTTTCTGGATCAGGCCTGGCTGCCACCTGCATCCCCTTGCTTACCTGCTAAATGAGCTGCACTCAGCAAGGTGTCGTACATGGGAAAAAGATGAGAGTTGCTGCAGCACATCAGAGGAGGAACAGCATTTGTTACAGCCATGGTCTGCCAGGGAGCCACGATATCACGTCCCATTTCCATCCCTTCTACATTTGGACTGGAATATGAGCTACTCTTATTTCATTTATTATCTGTTTCACCACTGTTTGACAGACATCTATTTGCCAACAGCAGTTTGAGTAATTTTCCATAAATTCCTCCTCCTTCTGCTAGCAGGTCATCTGATCCCATCCCATGGTGAAATGTCTTATTCCGCATTTCCTTAGATTGGTTGGCAGGAAGGTCAGGAGCTACAGCTGTCTGGTTAGTTACTATTTTGAGAACAGTTTTTAACCTAATTTTGCCACTCAAATTATGGATGGATTCTTTGTCTCCTGATACGTATTTTTTTAGGATTCCAAGGAGTTTGGTCCATGGTGTTGTAGGATTTGTTCTAGTGTCTGTTCACCTTTTCCCCATTTTTCCCCTGGTGCTCTTTCCAGCCACGGCTGCATCAATTGACTGCTTTTCTCTAATTAAATCATCAAATACTTGGATTCCCAGCCGATTTCTCTGGACTAGCAAAAACCCCCCAGTGCTCTAATACACCCTATATAACCGACAGTGACAGCACATGTTGGAGTGGGGAGAGGGATGATTCCCCACCAAGTTTTTTAGTAAAGTTCTCACAACATTCTTCATTTGCTGTTTCCCTTTGCAGCTTAACCAATTTCTATTGCAGTCAGATATCCTCACTATGGGCTCTGCCTTTAGCTGTGCAAATTCCATCTGTGCAAGCAGGCAGAGCTTGGGGTGAGGGCCAGAGGGAATCAGCCCAATTCCTCCCCCATGCAAGAAGACCCTGGTGCATTGTCCACACTTTGCCCCAGCACTGTTAATTTGCATTTCTAAAGCTCCTCTCCTGGCTCCTCTTCTTAACAATATTGTATTTACATTTTATCTGTTAAAGTGTCACCTTTTAAGCTCTTCCAGTTTTGCAAAGTCCATCCTAAAGGGGAACACTGAAAATCCCATAGTGAAATTTTGCCATCACTTGGAGTCACTCATGTATATACACAAAAAATTCCAATGGAAATGGTCAAACCCTGCACGTGGGAGGAAAAGATGGGATTGTGCAGGAGAGGGAGGAACAGTAGGAGGAAGGGGAATGTGAGGAAGAGCCGGGACACAGGAGGAGGAGGAGCAGAAACGGGAAAGAGCACAAGGTTCCAGCCCTCCCTGTATCTGCAGCCTCTCCCCAGCCCCAGGAGCGTGGTCCTCATCACATGTAGCAGGTGACCAGAGAAAGGGATCCATGATTTTCACATATGTGAATCTTGCTGTTTGTGGGCTTTATTGGGCTAAATGTTGGTGGTTTTGTTTTCTGCAGGGTCTGAATGTTTATATTTTTGAGGGGTTTTTGGCCAAATCTGTGTGTTTGGTGAGTTTTTCATCTGTGTCATGATGTTTGGAGGATTTTTGGGCTGAATCTTTGTATTTTGGAGGTTCTTACAGACACAAGGTGCCCAATGTATTCCTGATATGAACTTGGACAAGGAGGAACCCCCAGCCCATGGCCCTCTCCTCTTGTTTTTCTTCCCAAATCAGGATTTTTCATTCCCTAGGCATTGACAGATGGAGGAGGAAAAGCTCCAGAGATCCCTCAGGAGGAGAGCTTACACCTGCTTGGAATGTGGGAAGAGCTTTGGGTGGATGTCCGCTCTGAGAATCCACCAGCGCATCCACACTGGGGAGAGGCCCTACAGGTGTCCTGTGTGTGGGAAGAGGTTTCAGACCAGCTCCAGTCGCCTCCTACATGAGCGGATTCGAACCTCCATCAGAACTAAACCGACTGGGAATTTCATTGACGAATTTGTTGACTTTCAACCCCAGAAATCTTTCTGTGTTCAATCCTATCTTCTGGTGGCTTCGGAATACGAATGATCTTGGAGATTTTTTCACCTTTAAAGTTGTATTTTCATTTACTGTTAGAGGATGTGTCTTAGCAGGAAAATGATGATGGGTGGAGAACCAAGTTTTGGAGACATGAGTGAAACCCTCCAGAAAAGGTTCTTTTCCCACCAATCATGGATCCTCAGCTGTGCTGACAGGAAATGCTTTTCTTCTCACGATTTGCTTTTGATTTTCTTCATCCTTTAAAACATCCACCTAAAATAAGACACTGAACTGAGAATGGGTGGGACATGCGGAACTAAGAAAGTGAATGGGACACAGGACATGGTGAGTGACATGGGGACTGGACATGGAGGATGGCATGTGGGGACAATGAGGTGGAAACAGGTGGGACACAGCCATGGGAGGACATGGGCCAGTGACACGTGGGGACATGGCCACAGCCGGTGCCATGGGGGACTTGCAGGGGCTGTGGGGGATGCTGGGTTTGAGGGTTGAGGGTTCTGGGAGGCACTTGGGCTTGCTGAGGGCTTTGGGGACCCCAGGCCGAGCAGCTCGGCTGCGCTGGGAGACCCTGGCGGAGGTTCTGGGGCAGCTGCTCAAGGACCCCCTGCCCTGGAGCCCCAGCCGGGCATTAGGCTCCTGGAAGGGAATGAACGTCCCTTGTCCCCAGGAGGGAAATCCCAGCACCCCAGGGTGTCAGGGGCAGCTGAGAGGCCACAAGAGGAGGGGAAAGCCAGACAGAGCTGTCCCCCTACAAACTGCAGCCCCAAAAATCCCATAACTCGGGGATTTCACCAGAAAGAAGCTTTCAAGAGGTACCAGAATTGAGGCAAATGGATATGAGACCCCAGAATGAACAGGAGAGGCCTGGAAGCATAAAAATAAGCGTGTGGGACAGGTGTGGTTATTGAGGGGCAGTGGGGAAGTAGTGGAAGAGCAGGGAGCAAGAGGGGACTGAAAACCACTAAGGAGTTGGGCAGGGGACTGGGACCCGCAAATTGCCTTGGGAGAGGTCTCACTTCTCCTACTTTTAGTCCAGCCTGCTCTCCGTCCCTTCTCCCACTCTTTCCTCAGCCCTTCTCCTCCTCCATCCATCCCCTTCTTCTTCTCTCCGCAGGCCCAGTGCTCCCCCTTGGCCCCGTTTTTCCCAACACCATCGCATCCTGCAGGAGGAGCTGGGATGGGGCCAGGGAAGGTCGGGCTGGGGCAGCACTGGGCTCTTGGCCCAGCCTGACTGCCTCCCATGCATCCTCTCCCCAAATTCCCCTTGTGGGTTGGGAGGGTCCCGGCACCTTTGGGGTTGGCGTGGTACCATGTTGGGGTTCAGGTTCCTCCCAAGGCCCCCAGAGAGGCTGAGGTGAGAAGGGGGACATGACCTTTCCTGGGGGTGCCCATTCCTTAAAGCCTTTAGAGAAATTAAAATATATTAAGCCACACAGACATGAAGTAGAAGTGTAAGTTTTAGTGCTAAGTATGTAGGAATATTATTAAGTCACATAGATATGCAGAAGTTTTAGTTTTATGTAAGAATACACTGTAAGTGCCTTAAGAGAGTTAAAACCCCTAAAATCTAGTTAGAAGTTCAGAAACTTAGCCCCAGACTGTCTTAGGTTACAATGTAAAGAGCTGCCCATAAGTTTGTATTCTATCACCATCTTCATGAACTGTGGAAACCAAATGGGGCAGTGTTCCTTATCTCTGTGGGAGATATCCTCTGCTCATGGGCCATCTGTTAAAAGCCAGGTGGGGCAGTGTTCTTTATTGTTTCCACAACCCATCCTTCCTCCATGTAGAAATCTTCTGTTAATGGGCCATTGAGTCCCACTGCATGACTGATAAAATTACATCTTCTCATTGTGAGATGCTCCACTCAAGGGGAGGAGCCAGATATTTCTTACCAAGATCAAAATTAAGATTTGGAACACCAAGGCAGCCCTTACCCACTGGTTTCCAGAGGACAAGAGCTACTGGACCTTTCTGCAGGATCACTACTTCAAAACGACCACTTCATCTGGACTGCTACCACCACCCTAACTAGCAGGGTGTCAGGCTGTATTCTGACTCTGACAGTACTTTTCATTTGTACTATTTCATGTATTTTACTTGTTTTTTTTTCTTTTTCCTATTAAATTGTATTTCTGGCTTGCAGTCTCTTACTGCTTTTGCTTTCAAACCAGTACACAGACATAATGAAAACATAGTAAGAATATTGCTTTCATTTTACTATATAGAACAAATAAAACCATTCACAGGAGTAGATAGAACTATATGTGTAAATTATGACCCTACTTTCATACTCTAGAACTAAGATTCTAGTAGGTTTAGAAGGAATGTTTTAGGTTCATGTTTTTAGCTCATTGGATGATTTACAGATAAAAACCCCTGTACTGGGGTGAGAGACCACCATCTTCATCACCACCTGGAAGAAGAAGAAGAAATGCCAGGCTGCTGCTGCTTCTATCTGGGACTCTGTGCCAAAAGCCTTTAGCCTGGACTTGAATATTCTGAACTCTTTGCCTTTGAGACTGATGTACTTCTGCAATAAACAACTTCACAGCAACCAACAACTGCTCTTGTCTCTTTGAAGACCCAGACCCATGAATAACTCGACAAGAGCCAGGTGACTTCCCCCTCCCAGTAACTCATCCCTCAGGATTGCAAGGTGCTCCAAACCCTCCTCAGTAACCGGATCACCCCAAGCTCTTCATCCCAACGTGTGGCTGTCTCATGACAGACGCCATCCCAGCCATCCTCCCTCTCCCAAACACAGCCCCGTTCTTGGCAGGGCAGAGCTGCTGCCGGGGGAATCGGTGTGTGCAGGGGATCCTTTATCCCCCTCGTGCAGCTCCAAGCTCCCGAGGGCAAAGTCCTGGTTTCTAGGGCTGTGCCCCTCCCCAAATTTGTCGTGTTTAATACCCAAGTGTGACAAGCCCGTGCCCTGTGGCAGCAGCCGGTGCCAGGACAGCCCCAGGAGCTGCGTTAATGCCCGGCACTGCCCAGGAGGGACTGATGGGAGGGGAGTTCATAAGGAACCCCCACGGCCCTTATGGCACACAGGAAGGGAAGGTTTTTTAGTGCCTGGGATCGATTTACAGGGGTTTCTGTGTAGGAGAATAGATTGTGAGAAATTAGGAGTGGGGCTGCAGCTGAGCCTCATCTCTAATAGGGTGCAGCTGTGTAAGAGAGGTGAACATCATTAAAGGAAAAGGAGCATGGAATGCTGATTAGTACTGACCAATCACAAAAGAGTTAAAGTGCACACAGGTATTATGTATACGGGAAAAGGGTATAAAAGGTTGTACTGGTGTTGGAATCAGTGAGTCAGGGGTCTCTCTGAATTTTTCAGTGAGAAATCAAAGTGCAGGGGTTGAATTAAAGCCTTTGGATGAAGTATATTAAGCCACTCACACATAAAATAGACTTTTAAGCAGAAGAAAATTAATAAGTTTTAGGGTGAGCTCTAATGCTTTTAATACGTAAAAGGTTTAGATTCCACAGTAGCAGTGCAAGTTCTAGTGAAGGTTGCAAACATGCTGATGTTTTCAGTGGAGGCTCCAGGACCACGGTTGTAGACAGGGCTTAGACATAACAGAGCTTTAGTAAGAATACTGCCTACATTTTTCAGATAGAGCAAGATAGGTTTTATGCCCGCTTATATGTAACCTGGTGTGCCAAGAAACTAGAATTCTAATAGGTTAAGGAGTGGTGGTCCAAGTTTGTGTCTTAGCTTGCTGGGAAAATCCTCTATAAGAGTATGTATTGGGGAGAGTTGGTGCTTTTAGGCGTTGGTTTTTGCCAGGGCTTTTAGCCATCTGCTCTTGCTGTTTGCTTTTGCTTTGCTACTGCTTTTGCCATTGCTTTTCTGTGTGCCTTTTGAGAGTGATGTGCTTTGTAATAAATAACATTTTTAGCAACTATTAGCCACTTTGCTTATTTAAGATAACCCAATGAAGTTGGAGCCAAGAGCTCTGAGTAGGTGCCTAAGAGCAGCAGAGGTCTATAGCCCAGCCTCTGGTGCCCCGTGAGTGGGAACTTGCTTTGCTCGCTTTACTAAAGACTTTAAATTACTGCTGGGCCTCCTCAAAGGCCTCAAATAAGTGTGGTAAGAAGAAAGCCAGGAGAAAGGCCCTGCTGACTGCTGGGAGAAGCAAGCATGAGTGGGGAAGAGACTGGGATTTCTCATCACCTATCTTATATTGAGGTGAGCAACTTTAGGGTAATCTAGGAGCATGGGAAATATTATGCCAAAAGAGCAGAAATGAGAAAAAATCCAGAACTTACAGTGATAAATTTAAGATAAGCTGAGTGTTGAGGTAAATTCATAGAGAAGGGGGAAATATATATTTAAAGAACAGAAATAAGAGTATAGGAAAGGATCCAGAACTTATAATGATGTGTTTAAGATGAGCTCAGTGTTTAGGTATATCTATAGAGATGGGGGAAAATATATTTAAAGAATAGAAATAAGAGTATGGGAAAGGATCCAGAACTTATAATGACATATTAAAAGTAAGCTAAGTCTTGAGCTAAGTCCACAGAGATGGGGGAAAGTGTATGTGAGGAGCAGAAATATATTTATGATTATTTAGAATCTTTACTGAGGAGAAATGATTTTAGTGTTCCAGATAAAAAGTTAAGAGAACTTTTAATATATGTTAGAACGAATTTTCCAAATGTAAATCCCAGTTGTGTTTTAAGTGAAACTCTCTGGGTTCAAGTTGGTCTTAAACTTTTTGATGATATTTGTTTGGGAGATAGAAAAGCCCCTTTGTTATTACTTGTCTTGGAGACTGATCAGAGAATCTTTAAGTGAGCCACTTACTAATTCTGAAAAGACAGAGACTTCTTCGCTGTCTTCTCGATTGGTGTCACAATATATTGCAAATTGCCGTGATTTTTTTCAAGCACAAATCCAGGGGACCCCGTCCCCACCGTGCCCCACAGCCGGGGAGAGCGGCTCCGGGGACCGGCCGGCAGCACCGCCTTTGGTGCCGCTCGAGCCGTGTTTTGTGAGCGCAGGGGCCCTGATTAGTTAAGTCTGGTGAGAAGAAAGCCCGAGGAAGCCTGGCCGAGGCTGCTGAGCCGGCGCAGCCCGTGCCCGCCCCACGCCGTGTGTTCAAAGCAATCCCAAGAACGGAGCCACCCCTCCCCTCACTGCGGCTGCTGTGCCTGCTCAAGGAATTCCGCCCCCGCGCACCCCATGGATGACATCGCATTGGGAAAGAGCAGGGGGAATTGGGGGGGGAGAGGGAAGGGCAGCAAAAGTTAGTTTTCTCACTCCAGACCGCCGATTGCACGGCAGGATCGCGATCGAAAGAGCTTCTAACAACTCTTAAGCAATTGCAGGGCGCCCGCCCGGACCCAGCCGATCCGGAGAAGACCCGGGCGCAGCAGCGACATCGCCATCCCGGGGCGCAGCCACGGAGAGCGGAGCGCTGCTGCTCCTCTCTCCCTCTCCGCCGCCTCGGCCCGCCCGCCCCGTGTCCTCCTCCGTGTCCGGTGCCCAGGGACGGTGACAGCCCGGGCCCCGTGATGGGAGTGGGTCGGGCACAGCCGCTCCGCTCCCCCTCTCCGCACCGCTCCCAAAGGCTCCTTAACCCCCCGCTGCTCCCCCCGTGTCATGCACGGGGCCAGTGCTGCAAAGAAGAGGGGAAAGGGCGGTGGGGTCATGTCAAAAACTGCTTTTAACCACATTGTTGGGGGCAGGCGGAGCAAGGGACATGAACATGATAACAGATTCAGTTCTATTGTCACAGTTCTTTTATGTTAAAGGTGTTTGTTTTCTGCATTGTTGTCAAAAAGATGCTGAAATTCTTGGAGTGGTGAAGGTACAGGATTTAATAATTTGTTATTGCTCAGATATGAGTGGGCATTTGTCCAATTGTCAGCATTGAGTTTTAATTTCTCTATAGTTAATTATTTTAAAAACCCAGCTTCTAAACCTTTGCAATGCCCTCATTATGAATTAATAAGTTCTGAATTTCTATAAAGAAGTAACTTGCAAATTTATGCCTTGCAGATTTATTATCAGTATTTGAGCTTTCCCTTCGAACTAGATTGCAATAGATATCTAGTTTATATTTCTCAAATTATCAATGAAATGCTTCATGAACACAAATCAGGACCGCTTCTAGGACCATCATCTGTAAAATCTGTAAAATTTAATTCAACCCAAAATTTCTTCTACATATATTGGAAAAACAGTATTTCTCTATAAGCTTGATTTCTAGGCCTCAAATTTGGTTTCTGCATTTAATTTCAAAACCACTGCATTAAGAGTATGAATTCTGTATTACAGAATGATTTTGATTTCTATTTTATTGTTTAACTTGAATTCTTTCAACATTTCAAGAAAATTTTAAAAAACCTCCAAACATGCCCCTGAATCAAATGTATGAAGGTAATTATTTAAGTTGTGAATTTAATATTCCTTTGTTTTCATTTTTATTAATTCTCTCTCTTATTTTAGCAGGTCTCCTATGACGTCTCATGATTTTAAGTATTTTTCA